>VWZP01007822.1:378421-389139 GCA_013396995.1 Dicaeum eximium | reverse complement strand
GTTACTTTAGGTCATTGGGGTTATTTGAGTTCAAATTTGTTTCTCTCCAGAGAACTTTTGATTTTTTTCTCTCCAGAGCACTTTGTGGTTTCTTTTGATCACTTGGGCCCAATTTCTCCCTCTTTGGGGACCACCTTTGATCATTTCATCTCTCCCAATGTGGTTTTTATCCCCCCGTGCCAATTTTTGTAGCTTTTACCATTTCCTTCCCCCTCTGGTTTGTTCTCTGATCCCTCCCCCGTGGGATCTTTGTTCTCATTTGAACTGGTGGGTTTTGCCACAATAAGTTTAGGATTTATGTCATTCTCTGCCTCAAACTTTCACCCCACATTTGTGAACATTAGCAGCATCACCCCATTAAAAAAACCCATTTATTTTGGTGAAAGCCAATAAAAATATCTCTATGTTCTAATAAGAAGAGCAAACAAGACCGATTTAAAAGAATTCTTAAATTACTATTTTTATTTTTTATTGTTTTAAAATTAAAAAAAATAAAGTTTTAAAATTTTTAAAACAAATTATTTTTTATTTTAATACAAGTAATAATTATGTGCAACTTTTCCCCTGCTGAACCTGATTTTTAACTTAGACCAAATATTTCCCCCAGCTGAGCCCAAATCCATTTTATTGTAATGGTTCAATAAAGACGATCCCAGAAGGAATCAAAATTCTGGACAGGATTTCCTCATTGAGTAATTACAGATTTTTTCCTCCACCACCTTCCCATATCGATACCCTGCATCTGTCCCAGATGGATAAAAATGTGCATCAAACCCATGGAAAGTTCTGGAACCTCGAATATACAAAAGACCTGGACCTGTTGGAGAGATGATCAGAGAAAAAAAAATCTTAAAACACCACCCTGAGTCCCTACACCACTCAACCCACCCTGGTTTTTGGTTTATTTGTATTAATGATTATTTGTATTCTTTATTATTCGTGTATTTTTTTAATCGTGGGGATTTTAAAGCACTGCAGGGAGTTAAAGCAGCACAAGGTTCAAAGCCAAGTGGAATAATTTGTGCTGATCCAGAAATAAAGTGGCTACAGAAAACTTATGGAGTTTTTTTTTGTTAAAATTCCACTTGTAAGCATGGTTAGTACAGGAATAACTACAGCTTTACCAGTGAAAACAACTTTAGAGCAAGATATAACATTTTTATTTAGCAGCCTTGCCAAAAATCCCCATTGGAAATTGTTTTCCCTTTTCTCTGTCCTACACTTGTCTGTATTTACTTCACCAGCAGCTTGCAAATAACAAATGGGACTCAAGCTTCCTTATAAATCCGTGTTTCTGAGCAAAAAAATCCAGTTTTAATGCCTATAACTTCAACAAAATATAATCTTCTGGGCTGACTTCTATATTCTGAAGCTTCCTTTAAGTTCTACTGGGAGAAGAATCAAAAGAATTGACTGTGTCTTAATAAAATAACATTTTTGCTCATGCTGGGAATGTCAGAAATACAGTTTGGTGAATCCCTCCATCCCTCCCAGATTTGTTAAAGGAGAATTTAACAAAAAAACACAGCCACAGACCTTGGCAGATGAAATCATTCCCGGCGCTGTGCAGGCAGGAAATTCCCATGGATGCAGGAATTTGGGAATAGGAGCAGGAATGATGATTTCAGCGAAGTTCTCAATCAATTTGAGCACTCTCCATCCCAGCCCCGGAGAGCTGCAAAGGCGTCACCTGAAAAGAGAAAAAGAGATGTATTACCGGGGGAAAAAACAGGGAAAAACTCGGGAAAAACCAAGGGAAAACTCGGGAAAAACTCGGGGAAATTGGAGTGGGAAGGGGAGGTGTGTCTGGACACCGAGTAAAAGCTGCTGCAGAGGAAACTGCGGGGGGAATAGAATAAAAAATAGTAATTAAAAGGCAATAATATTTGTCTGCGAGGCTCAGGCTGCCCGGAGCAGCTGCAGCTTTAGGGTCCCTCCCAACGCAAAGCGCCATCAGGGACGTCCCCCCGCCACCGCCACCGAGGGGACAGCAGGGAAGAGGCCCGGGGCGGGCAGAATTCCTAAAAATTCCCCCCAAAATTCCCAAAAATTCCCCTAAAAATTGCCCCAAAATTCCCTCTCGGACAGCGCTCGGAGCGACCGCGCAGCTCCGCACGCCCCGCCCTGGCCACGCCCACTCAGACCACGCCCACTCCCAAACCGCGCCCTGACCACGCCCCCCACACGCCCCCAGCCTATCCCCGCGCCCCCAGGCCGTGGCTCCGCCCCTTTTTGCCCACTGACGTCACCGCCCGAGGTGGCGCGAGCTCTTCCGCCGGTGACGTCACGTGGCGCTACCGCGCGGCCCCGCCCCTGTGCAGCGCTCCGGGACCCCGGGCAGGTAACGGGGAACGGGAGGGGGGTACCGGGAGGGGGACACCGGGATGGGGTNNNNCCCGGGATGGGGACCCCGGGATGGGGTCACCGGGGTCTGGGGTCACCGGGGGGGGACACCGCCCCAGGGCCCCGCGCTCCCCGCCAGCGCCACCTCCCCGTTCCCAGCACCCCGCGCTCGTGTCCCCGCCGCTGGCAGTGCCACCCTCCCCTTGGCCACCCACCCTGCCCGGGGACCCCCGCAGGGCAAGGAACGGAGCCCGGCGCCCCATGTGCTGCCCCAAAAGGGGTTTGCACCCCAGAGCCGCACCCCGCTGTCACCCACGTCCCGCTGTCACCCACGTCCCGCTGTCACCCACACCCCGCTGTCACCCACACCCCGCTGTCACCCACGTCCCGCTGTCCCCTGCCATAAGTGCCCCCTCACACAGAATTAGGCGAGTCCCCCACTTCTGCCTCTTCCGTGCTTTACACCCACAACCTGCGTGTCCCAGATTTGCTTCCCATCCTGGCTAAGGCCAGACGGACAGACGGACAGCGTGCCCACCCTGCCACCCCCGATCGGGCACCCCACTTCCCGTGTCCCTGTGCAGTCCCAGCCACTCCTTTACCTGCAGGAGCCACCATGGATCTGGTGCTGGAAGCCGCGGACCGGCACCTCCTGACTCCCTACGTGTACCCGGCGGGGTGGCCCGAGGGCGAGCCCTGCCGCCAGCTCCTCAGCCTTTTTGTCATCACCAACGTGGGCGCCCTCGCCCTCTACCTGCTCTTCGGCACCCTCAGCTACTACTTCATCTTCGACCACGAGCTCAAGAAACATCCCCAGTTCCTGGAGGTGGGTGTCCCTTGGCTGACTCCTCACCCAGGCCCTGCGTGGCAGTGTCCCCCTCGCCCCCTTCTTGTCCCAGTGTCACCTGCCAGTGTTGTGGCACGGGCCATCCCCGCTGTCACATCACCCCTCTCAGCCTGCCCTTGATCATCCCTGACCAAAAGTGCCACAAGCCACTGACCCCAACACCCAGCGTGAGCCCTGCCCTGCCCCAAGCACAGCTGTCCCCATATGAGCACCTCCCTGTGTCCCACACCGTGGCACAGGTGCCACGACAAAGGGATGGCCAGGACGCCAGCCCTCCCAGCCTTATGAGGGCCATTGGGGCTCTCAGATGTCCCCTGTGGCCCTGACCCCTCTGTCACACCCCACAGAACCAGGTGAGACCAGGACATGTCCCCTGTAGCCCTGACCCCTCTGCACACCCCACAGAACCAGGTGAGACCAGGACATGTCCCCTGTAGCCCTGACCCCTCTGGCCACACCCCACAGAACCAGGTGAGCCAGGACATGTCCCCTGTAGCCCTGACCCTTTTTGCCACACCCCACAGAACCAGGTGAGCCAGGACATGTCCCCTGTAGCCCTGACCCTTTTTGCCACACCCCACAGAACCAGGTGAGCCAGGACATGTCCCCTGTAGCCCTGACCCTTTTTGCCACACCCCACAGAACCAGGTGAGCCAGGACATGTCCCCTGTAGCCCTGACCCTTTTTGCCACACCCCACAGAACCAGGTGAGCCAGGACATGTCCCCTGTAGCCCTGACCCTTTTTGCCACACCCCACAGAACCAGGTGAGCCAGGACATGTCCCCTGTAGCCCTGACCCTTTTTGCCACACCCCACAGAACCAGGTGAGCCAGGACATGTCCCCTGTAGCCCTGACCCTTTTTGCCACACCCCACAGAACCAGGTGAGCCAGGACATGTCCCCTGTAGCCCTGACCCTTTTTGCCACACCCCACAGAACCAGGTGAGCCAGGACATGTCCCCTGTAGCCCTGACCCTTTTTGCCACACCCCACAGAACCAGGTGAGCCAGGACATGTCCCCTGTAGCCCTGACCCTTTTTGCCACACCCCACAGAACCAGGTGAGCCAGGACATGTCCCCTGTAGCCCTGACCCTTTTTGCCACACCCCACAGAACCAGGTGAGCCAGGACATGTCCCGTGTAGCCCTGACCTCTCTTGTCACACCCCACAGAACCAGGTGAGCCAGGACATGTCCCGTGTAGCCCTGACCTCTCTTGTCACACCCCACAGAACCAGGTGAGCCGGGAGATCGCCTACGCCGTGCGCTCCCTGCCCTGGATCAGTGTCCCCACGGTCGCCCTGTTCTTCGCCGAGGTTCGGGGCTACAGCAAACTCTACGACAACATCGAGGACTCCCCATATGGTGAGTGACCTCCCTGCACCCCCTGCCACAGCAGTGTCCTCTCCCCACCTGGGTCACCTCCCTCAGCCCCCATTTCCCCTGATGACAACCCCGAGAAATCCTCCTGGGTACCTCCTGTCCCAAAAACCCAAGTTCTCTCTAGGGGAGGCACCCATAGGCCCTCAGTCAGGGTTGTGTCCCCCTGCTTGAGACACTCCACGCTCCACAAGAGACCCTTCCCTTCCCTTCCCTGGGCAGGGCTCCCGGTGAAAGAGCACCTGACTCACTCTCTCTGAGTCACAGGGGACAGCCAGACGGTCTCACCTCAATGGGGCAGACCCTGACACGACTCAGACGTGTCTCCTCTCATGAGGACCATTGTGGAGACCCTCACAGCCTCCTGGTGCCCACATGTGCCACCTCTGACAACCCTGTCCCCCCCCAGGCTGGTCTGGTGTCTTCCTCAGCATGCTGTCCTTCCTCTTCTTCACTGACATGGGCATCTACTGGATACACCGTGGTCTGCACCACAAGCTGTTCTATAAGGTATGGGACAGGACAGGGGGCTCTGGACAAGAGTCCTTGTCCTGCTCTGGTGACATTTCCAAGCTGCTCCTCCCAGGGAATGCGCGCTCGGGTGGGAACGGCTGAACTGGGAGCTGAGAGCCCTCATGTCCCCCGTCTCAGTTTGGGTGGTGATGGCCCAAACAGCATCCCCTGGGGCCATGAATGTGGCCGAGGGGCCCTCCGCAGGGGCTCACCCCGACTGACCGCCCGCTGTCCCCGCAGCGCTTCCACAAGCCCCACCACGTGTGGAAGATCGCCACGCCCTTCGCCAGCCACGCCTTCCACCCCGTGGATGGCTTCATGCAGAGCCTGCCCTACCACGTGTACCCCTTCCTGTTCCCCCTGCACAAAGTCACCTACCTGGGCCTCTACATCTTCGTCAACGTCTGGACCATCTCCATCCACGACGGCGACTACCGCGTGCCGCGGCTGCTGCGCCACGTCATCAACGGCTCCGCGCACCACACCGACCACCACCTCTACTTCGACTACAACTACGGGCAGTATTTCACCCTCTGGGACAAGATTGGGGGCTCTTACAAGAGCCCCACGTCCTTCGAGGGCAAAGGCCCCCACGATTACTTGCGCAAGCTCCGAGAGAAAGAGCCGGGAGCGTCCAACGGCGTCGGGGCCTCCAAGACTGAGTAGGCTTCCTCCAAGTGTGTCCCTTCTCTGGCTGGATCATGTCCCATTCCTCACCAGCCACCCAAGACTGTTTCCCACGGACAAAGAGCCCCTGTCCCTGATGACGTGACCAGCGTGGGCTGATTTTTGGTGAGCGTTCGACCTGCCCCGCTCCCTAAAGGGCGGTGTCCAGCCTTGCTCCACACCATGGATCTGCCCTGTTTTTCCTACTGCTTCCCCTCCCAGCTCCCTTTGGATCTCTGCTAAGGTCCCTGCACTGCTTTAGTGCTGTGCTGATGCTTTACAAGAAGAGTAATGTGGCACAAATAGAACAATAACGTGGCACAAATTAACGTGACTCGTGGCAGGGTCGTTGTTCCACTGCTGCGCCCCTTTGTCGATGATTCATTGTTCCCATCATGGTGTCCATCGGGACAAGCTGTATTTTGGAAAAATCCCTACCTTTTGGAGGTGGTGTGGCTTCTTCTGATGGCTCCCTTGGTGGGACTTCTTGCACTCAACCTCCTTCCTCTCGCCCGGGGATGTCCCATGGAAACATCATGCCTGTAGGACAGAGGCGTGCTTTGAGTCTCGTGGGTCTCTTGAGCTCCCTGAGAACACTGGGGGGGAAGGGAGGAGGAGCAGGCACCCAGATGTGAGGGGCAGGGGCTTCTCCTCACTCAAGGGTTCGTGGCCAGCTTCTCCCCTTAAGGGCCTGTGTTTCCTGCTGAATCTGGTCACCCCACCTTTGGGGTTGACCCATGTTCAATAAATCTCAATTGCCAACTTGGTGCAGTTTGGTCCCTTCTCCCTGGCTCGTGCAAAGTCTCCTGGGGCAGCCTCTTTCTGCCCTACAGCACCCATGAGGGGCTTGGCACAGACCCGTGCTGTGCTGGCAGCAAATTCGGGCCAAAACAGCAGAAGATGGGCAAAATACAGAGAGAGTGGCCAGAGCCACCTTCAGTGCCCCAAACCTCCTTAGGTGTAGCCACGTCCCTGCAGTGACACCTGTGCTCCCCCAGTTTCACCAGTCCCTGGAGCCCTGCTGCCCTTACTGGGGGTGGAGGCCCTGCTGGGAGTCCCTTGCTGTGGTGACAGCCCTTCTGCTCCTCCTCCAGTCTCAGCTGTCCCCAGGCCACACCCCACACCTGTGGCACCTGGAGAGCACAAGGGACACCTACCCCACATCCTGCACGGTCACTCTCTGCTTTCACCCTTCCACCTGCCCATCCCAGCTTGCTCTCCCCACGTGGACAGGACCCCTGACCTGTTTGCTGATTAACCTGGGGCCTGGAGCATTGCCTGGGGCCGAGGCACATCCCACATCAAACACGGTGACAACACCACAGACCTTGGCCACCCTGATTCCCAATCCACATGAGACCCTTGGGAAAAGCCCCCGGCTTCTCATCACCCCATCCTTCCCTAGCTGGGCACCCCATCCTGGCAGCTTCAGCACAGTGACCCTCGGAGCTGGGTCCTTGCAGGGCATTAGATGGTGAAATGCATCACTGGGATGAAATTGCATCGCTGCTGGTGCCCAGCGCTCCCTCCCACGGCCCTTCCCCGGACACGGGGCACTCCCACCGGGGTGATGGGGGCACAGGGAGGTGATGTCCTGCCGGTCACACCCACTCGTGCCAAGGCTGGAGGCACAGGGAGGTGATGTCCTGCCGGTCACACCCACTCGTGCCAAGGCTGGGGGCACAGGGAGGTGATGTCCCGCCGGTCACACCCAC
This sequence comes from Dicaeum eximium, assembly GCA_013396995.1. Taxonomy (NCBI): domain Eukaryota; kingdom Metazoa; phylum Chordata; class Aves; order Passeriformes; family Dicaeidae; genus Dicaeum; species Dicaeum eximium. The sequence continues at coordinate 381,675 of VWZP01007822.1, read as the reverse complement.
TCGTGCCAAGGCTGGGGACACAGGGAGGGGGTGTCCTGCCGGTCACACAATCCCGTGTCAGGGCCTCGGGCACAGCACGCGTCCCCCGCGGTGGCCTCGGGGCACTGTGGCGGAGAGCAGCAGCTCTGGCTCCGTCCCCTGATGCTGCTGTTGCCACAAGATGGGGATGTTGCTCATCGCTGACAGCTATCGCTGGAGCTGCACCTGCGTGGATGCCCTTCCTCCTCCTCCTCCTCGCTGCCCCAGCGTGGGGCAGGAGCAGCTCTCTTAGAGGACACGCGCGGTGTCCCTGCTCCAGTTCCATGACCCATTCCTCACGCTTTTCCTGGCACCAGAGCCTTTCCTGCTGATTTGTCTGCAGTAGCGTCCCTGTCCCACCCCACAGAGAGCATTTCCTCCCCTCCTCTCACCCCCCCACGGTGCTGTGCCACACCAGGGCAGTGCAGGTTTGCACCACACACTGAACATCCCCTCAGAGCACAGAGTGACCCGAGGTGTGTGAATGCCACAACTTTGTGCCTCTGACACAGCCCTGAGCCCTGCAGCAAACCTTACAACCGTCATCATCCTCTGAGGAAGGCTCTGAGACCAATGCCATGGGTAGGGTGCTGTCTTTGGCTCCTGTTTTGCTCCCTGGTTGAACTCCAATGGTTCCTTTAAGCAGCTTTCAGCTCTCAGTGAGGCTTTGTGGGGAATGGCTGTTCCAGCCCCTCGGTCCCCCAACCCCTCTGGGACATCTAAAGCTGAGACAGGGCAAGGTCTCAAGGAAGAGGGGAAGGAAAACCAGGGGGCCAGGGGCTCCTCACCTTGCTCTTGGAGTTCACAGCTTTTGCTGCTGATGAAATCCAGATGGACCTTAAAATAAACTCTGCACTGTTCCCCTCTCCCCTTTACGTCTCTTTTCAAGAAACAAAAAGTACCTTGGCAAGGGAAACGTGTGTTTCCCTGCACAAAGAAAGAGCCATTCATCTGTGAGCTTTTACCAGGGCTGGGTTCACCCAAGAGCTCCTGGCTAAAGCTCCCTGCCTGTGCCCACCACGGGGAGCTCACAGGGGACAGGGACCCATCTTGCACCCTGCAAAAAGTGTGAAACAAGGACTGGAAGAGAGACAGCAACCCCCCAAACACCATTTTCCTCCATTTAGCACCTCAGCAAAGGCAGCTCCTCATTTCCTCCTATTTCTTATCCTATTCCTCATCTCCAGGTCCTTTTTTTGAGTCCTTTTCATCTGACCCAGAGAGGAACTGGCTGCAGGGATTCCCACACAACAGAACTGCCTCACCGACTCTGCCCACAGCCATGGTGACCTCCTGTCCTCCAGGGGCACATCACTCTGAGTCAAGACCTCTAAAAGCTTTATTAGGAGGGCTCATAATTGTATTGACCTGATAATTGAAATGCACTAACTGGGTTTCTAGGTGAAAGCACCTCGGGGAAAGCTCTGGACAACATCCCTGCTATTAAGGCAAGTGGAATAGGGCAGGACTGCCTCGGGGCTGTCCATGGGATTTATGGGCTCCCATTCCTTCACTGCTGGGCCACATCCATTTCCTTTGGTGGAAATGCTGGAATGGTGCGTGTGAGGCAGAGGGGCTGAAGCTGTCAGTGTGTTCTCAGTACCTCGGAGACACAAGAGGCCTGAGCCCTTTCTTAGCAGCAAGGTCATGCCTAAAAAAACCACCTCTGGCTTAGAGGAACAAGCTGGGGCTGAGCAACGGGCACAGCTCAACTTTCCTGTTATCTCCCAGAGTCATTTGAATCTCCTGCCTCAAATCCTCGCTCCCCCTTGCCCCCTGCTCTGTAACAGCTGGGACACACGAGCCCAGGCAGGGATGGACAAATTGCCTTCTGGAAGGGATGCACAATGAGCAGGGCAGCAGCACCAGGGCAATCCCCACGCTGGGAGTCCAGCACTTGGAGCTGCCCCAATAAATCAGACTTGTGGCCACTGGCACCAGTCCTGTGCTGTTCCTGCAGAACCAACAAAGCAGCACCTCCTGCATTTTGGGGAGTTATGGGCACGTTACCTGTGCCGAGGGTTCTGTGGGAAGCACACGGCACTGGCACAGCTCAAAGCCACCTGCCAGGGGTGGGAGAGGTGGCAGAAGGCCCTGGAGAGACCCTGAGGGTCTCTGGCTTCCCACTCCCACCGTGTCTTGCTCACCTTCCCAGCTCTGCCCAGGTGAAGAGATGGCAGAAATTGAGATAAAGGCCTCTGAGGGCTGCCAGAAGCATACCAGGGGGAAGCCTGTCACAAAAACCTTGCAATCATTTGCACCTTTTCCTCTTAACTTCCATCTGCACCTTCTTCTTCCCACCCAGAAGCAGACTCAGCTCTTCACCACACTCAGCAGCAAGGACCTTAGCCTATGTTACCCTGATTTTATGGTTCACACCCCTGTGCTTCTACCAAACCTCAGCCTGGACAGCTCTGCCACTCCCCACCAGCCCTGGGGTGTTTCAGGCCCACATCCCAGGCTGAGGGACACACCTGCAAGATGTAAGTGGGAGGCAAAATGCAATTTGGCTTTTCTGGGGAAAACCGCACTCATTCCCCAGAGAGCTGCAATGCTTTTATTTGAGTTTGTTTTATAGAATCCCAGAATGGTTTGGGTTGGAAAGGACCTTAAAGCTCATCCAGTTCCACCCCCTGCCACGGGCTGGGACACCTTCCACTGTCCCAGGCTGCTCCAAGGCCCATCCAACCCAGCCTTGGACAATTCCAGGCATCCAGGGGCAGCCACAGCTGCTCTGGGTACCCTGTGCCAGGGTCTCACCACCCTCACAGGGAGGAATTTCTCCCTAACATCCAATCTAACCCTACTCTTTGCCAGTTTGGAGCCTTTCCCCTTTGCCCTGTCACTCCACGTCCTCCTAAGCAGCTTCATTTACTTCAGCAGTTTCCTTTCACTCTCGCTCCCTTCCACTTGATTTCTGGCTGCTTCATTTCTCTTCACTCCATTTCACAGAAATTAACTTGGACTTATCATTTCACTCCACCTCGACGGGCACCTCCAGAGAGGGAGGGCAAGAAGAGACGAAAGAGCAGGGGAAAGAAGAGGGAGAGGCGACGCGGGGCCCGACCTTTAGTCCATTCCACAGAAACGAACCACAACTCCCTTCCCTCCATCCCACCGAGCATCCTCCGGAGAGGGCGAAAAACACGGAGCAGAGGAAGAGGAAGGAAAAGAGCGAGCAGGAGCCGAGCAGAGGGGAGGGGGCCGGAGCATCGGAGCCCGGGGGAGCGGCGGGG
>VWZP01007822.1:356390-378317 GCA_013396995.1 Dicaeum eximium | reverse complement strand
GGGGAGCCTCCGCGGGGCCGCCGCGCCGCGCCGCGCCCGCCCGAGCCCATCCAGGTGTACGGACAGGTGAGCCCGCTCCGCGCCCGGGGAGCTCGGACAGCCCCGCAGAACGCCGCGCTCCCTCCATCCTTCTCTCCATCCATCCTTCTCTCCATCCATCCTTCTCTCCATCCATCCATCACCCCCCTCTCGCCATCCCTCGCCGGGGGTCGCGGCGCGTCCCGCCCGGGGAAGGGTCGCGGTGCGCGGGGTCGCGGCTTTGCTGAGAGCAGCCTGCCCTGCCCTCGGCTCTCCCCGCACCCCCGAGCCCGCTCGCCGCGGGCACGTTCGCCGTGGTGCCGGCGGGCTCGTCCCCGAAGAGATGCGCTCGCAGCGGGAGCAGCCAAGGGCACGCGGCGGGGATTGGGGCCGGGATCCCCGCAGGGACCGGGAGCGATTCCCTGCGGGCAGCGGCGCCTCAGGGATGCTCGCGGTGAGCATCGCCGCGCTCGGGAAGGCAGACATGGCTATTTGTGAGGCACCGTGTCCTTCCCCGCGAGAAGGGCTCCGTGCGTGGCTCAGCCATCGCCACTGATCCTTGGGAAAGAACGCGAGCGGAGTTGGTCATGGTAGGAAAACACAGAAACTGCTGTTTCTGAAAGTACCCCTGCTCGGGCTCGATTCACCGGCAAGTTTTGCTGCCAGGACCATGAAGGCTCCCCCTCACCCCTTCCCTTCCTTTCCATCTCTTTTGGATGGTGATGACAAATGACACTCGGACTTTGGACTGGGGAAAGCTTCAGCCTTTGAAAGGCTCTATTTTAATTTTGATGTACCCACACGCTGTCTACACTTCGCTGCCCTCCTTGATCCTCCTTGCTGACACTGCCTGTGTCCCCATCACGTGCCCAAAATGCTGATGGTGGGGTGGGACGAGCCCACGGAGGACACGGCACACTTGAAGAGAGGCTTTGAGCCTTCAGTGACATCTGCCTTCCCCCCTTAGATAGCTCTTTGCCCCCGGGTGCTCTATAATTTCCCTTTTTTGCTGCTTATAGGGTGAGAACGAGCCGGTCACGAGGCAGGGGCGGCCCTGGAGCTGCCGGAGGGGCACATGCAGGGCTGGTGCTGCTCCTAAAGCCCTTCTGTTCCCTTGTTTAGGAAAAAGCTGTTCCTCCTCCCCTTGAAAATCTGCTTCGCCTCCTCTACCTCCTCAGCGTTTGGCTGTTTTTAGCATAACACAGCTACCCCATTTTAGAAGAAAACATGACACTTGTCTCTCATCCACGGCAAGACATTGGGGGCACTTTCCCTTCTGTCTCCGTGTGCCTTCCACCAGCCCAGCTGCCAGGTAGAGAGCTGCTCCAGCAGGAATGTCCCTGTCACCTGCACACCCTGTCACCCTGTCAGCTGCAGATCCAGGAGGGAGCAGTAACCCTGTCCCTACCCAGCACAGGACTAATAGGAAGCAGTGGGAGTCCAACAGTTTGCCACTTTTTGGGCTTTTCTCGTTGCCTCAAGCTTCCAGAGGGGATTTGCCTGAGGAATGGAGCTGCTCTCAGTGGCAGCAGAGCACGCAGCACCCGTTCCTTGCTCTGTTTTGAGGCAGGACACACAGATTTTACAGCCCAGGTGTGTCACCAAGAAGAGCTGCTCAGCACTAAACAACATTTTGGAGTTCTCCCAAGTGCTACAGTACTTTAAATCAGGGGTCTGCTTTAATAAATGGGACAAGAGGGAGCCTGTGTGTCCTAGGCTGTGTGACAGACCTGACCACACAAGTTCCTAATGCCTGGGAAGCCGGAAAAGCCGTGCAGCACCATGCTCAGGGCTCTCGTGCCTGGTCACAAGCACCCAACAATCCCTGTGACCCCCCTCCCCCAGCTCTCTGGCCCTCCAACAGCAGCAGAAAATCGTGCAGTCAGAGCACTCCTCTCTCAGGGCCATCAGCAGAAGGGGCAGTGCTCGGAGCCAGCATCCTTGTGCCTGTCACTGCAGTCCCTTTTCTGGGACACATCCCGCTCCCGTGCCTTTGGCAGGTCACTTGGCCATATGCTACGCCCTGGCTCGTGCCCCAGAACTCCCTGCCCTTCCCCGGCTCTCCACTGTGGTCCTGAAGGAGGCTGGTGGGACAGCTGAGAGGCCAGGCTCAGCTCAGGGTGGGGAGAGCAGGGTTTGCTGCTGGTGTGGGTGATGGCATCAGGGGAGCAGAGCGAGGGATGCACCGCTCTGGCTGGAACCGAGCAGGGGAGGAACATCCAAAGCCTTTGTAGCTCCTCAGGAGCCAAGCTCAGCTTACTCAGCAGCTCAGGAGCAGGCTCAGAGCCTTCCTGCCCTGGACACCAAAGCACAAGCACAGGACGTAACTTGGATGTTTTGTCTGGACCCTCACTGCTGATCACATCCTTGCTGGACAGGCTGCAGCAAAACTTCCCAAGAGCATCACCAAATAACAGGACCAGCAGCCTAACCCCCTTTGTGGCTTTTCCTTGTTTTTTCTGACTCTGAAGCAGCAGCAATCAGACTCTGGAGTGCGTCAGCCTCGAGACAGAGCAGGTTTTGTTCCGTTGCACAGCCCTCACCTCTGTGGGATTGTTGGTGAGGGTTACAATGGACAGACTGTTTGAAGCAGGCACTGACACGAGACAGGACTTTTCTAGGATGCCACTGACAGCAGAGAAGCATCCCCAGGGCAAGAAAACTTCGCCTCAGGGCCAGCAGGGCTCCCTGAACCCCTTCCACCTCACCCTGCCCTTCTGCTCCTGGCACAAGCCCCCAGCACAGTGCCTGGTCTGCCACCCCCCTCCTGTCCCCTCACAGCCTTTGTGCTCCTGCCTGCACACCCTGCTCAGACCTGGCAGCAGGGCCTGGCTCCAGGATTTGCCATTTCCAGGGAACTTCCCCACCATCCGACAGAAATCCAGCCATGAACAAGGGAGAGAGCAGCAGCCACTGCTGCGCTGAAGGGTGACCATGGGGATGGTGTGGGGCGAGTGTTGTGCCGTGGCTGTGGCAGACAGAGAGGAAAAATGCAGGGGCAGGAGCCCAGATTGGGTCTGCTGGGCCCAAGGGGAGTTAGGAGAGCATTTACACTGCTAAAACATATCCAGCCTTGACCTGCACACATCCCTGCCCCTTCCTTGGAAAAGGTTTATCTAAAGCCACCCCCCTAAAGCACACAGCTCACAAGAAATCTTTGCCTTAAACCATGCTAGGACAAAAGACATCTTCTCTGAGTGCTGGTGGCTCCTGTGGCAGCCACGTCCCCTCTCAGCTGTCACTGCAGGGCTTGAGCCTCTCTCTGTGCTCATGACCTGCGTGTGGCTGTCACCTCTGTGACCCCCTGTCCCCTGAACCAGCCTTAGTGCCTGCCCTAACATCATTTTTCTCTTCCCCTTCTGGGGAGAACTATTTCACTGCTCCCAACCTTCCTGTTTCCTGATGAGACCCCATCCTGCCTTTGAGGAAAAGCACCGAGATTTCATCATTTCCAGGCCATTTACCACGACCTGACCTCTCCCCAGCCCACCACTTGACCTTGACCCTGCCCACCCCTCTGTGCTGGTGGGGACCTCAGATAATGCCCTGTCCAAAGGAGCAGAGCTGGCAGAGGCCTTGCTGCTGCCAGGGGAGGCAGGGATTGCCCTGCAGGGCGAGCTCCATCCAGCCTGGCAGCGCAGGACCGGCCACGCCGCATCGCAGCTGAACCGTGCTTAATTCTGACCTACTTTGCCAGCCTGGCAGAGCCTTCCCAGAGCAGACTTTACCCTTCTGGAGGTGCCCTGGCTGGTGCTGTGTCCCAGCTGCATCCTCTTCCTCCTCCTTTGTGTTAGCAGCTCCCCCCACCCCACTGCTGGGTCCTTCATGGCCACCCTGAGAAGGTTTCCCCGCTCCTGGAATTTGCTTTTTGCCAGAGCTTGATCTCTGGAAGCCACACAGTCCCTGCTCTTGGCACCACGGTGGCTGGGAGAGGTATTTGTGGTTTTATCCATTGTTTTTCTCCTCCAGCAGATTCCTCACAGATCCTGTGAGTGCTGTGGTGTCCCAGGGGCATCGCTCAAGCTTTCCAGAGCTGCACACTTTGGACCTCTTCTGCAGCCTTGCTCCTTCCTTATGAGGGACTGAATTTCATCAGCACTTCCCACATCTGCTGGGGAAGCCTCCATTCCCATCACATCCCTGCCCCTCTACCAATTTAGGAGAACCCAGGTTGTTTCTGGGGTTGTTTCTGGATTCCTGCCCTCACCCCAATCTTCCTATTCCCCTACCTTTTCCATTCTCTTGGAAACAACAGCTCAGGGAGAGCTCTCTTGGTGGTGGCAGGGAGAAAACAGCCCTGTGAGCAGATGATTTCAGTATTAACTAAATTAACACGGGGCCTGGCACTCTCTGAAATGAGTCACCCGTGTTTCATATCAATGATTTCAGACCCTGGCATTTTCAGTCCGAGCCACAAGCAGCGCCACGGCAGGCACAGGCTGGGTTTTCAAATACCAGGCAGGGCTGGAAGCAGATGCTGGGGAGCAGAGCAGAAGGTGCAGTAATGAAGCTTTAGCAGGGGAACACGGCGTGCTGGGAGTGCTGGAGCCACCCAGGGCACTCCGGGGCTGGGCTCTTGCGTAAGCCCTGCCGGGGGGAGGACAGGGAAAAGGCCTGGCACTTGTCCTCTGCAGCTTCCAGCCAGCTGGAATGAGGAGGAGCACGGTCAGAGCACCTTTCCTCTTTCTGCCCTGTGCTATCTGGGCAGCACTTTGCTTCTGACCCCTTCTTCACCCCATCCTCATCCCACCAGCTACTGGGATCTGAATATTTCACCCATTTTCCTCCACGCACGTCCTGGCAGCCCTGAAGCCGTGATCCGAGCTGGTGGCAGCACTTGGATGGCTCCAGCAGCCGCTCAGGACCCTTGCTCTTTGCCACCTCGCTTATCAAACAGCAGGAATAACTTATTAACTACCCAGAAATTCCCCGGGAGCTGCATTTGTTTGTAGGGCACTCTGAGGATGGGAAAACACCCCAGTGATCCCCTGGAACCTTTGTTCAGCACTGAGCCTCAGCCCCCGAGCTGTCACAGCACATCACCTCCCGAGGAATCGCCTGCCCTGAGCTGCAGCATTAATCCTCAACAAAGCAAAGCCAGGGACACACACAGCGAGCTCCCAAGCCTGCTGGACATCAAGAACAACCCCTAGTGCTCTCCTGTCACTTGTCACCGCTGTTACAAGTCAGCCAGCACACGATAATTCTGCCTGCAGCTCACCACAGCCGGCGGTGGGATTTCTGCACGGGCAAGTCACACTTCACACGCAGAGCAGGGGCTCCAAGGCTGGGATTTAGAGCCCTCTGGTGAGGAAAGGGCTTGAGAGCAGCTCCAGAGAGCTTTCCCTGCCAGTCACTCATGCCCTGGCCAGCCTGCACCACGCTGGAGCTTTCACCTTTGTCACATGCCAGGGGTGAGCCACCTCCACAACCAAAATCCTTCTCCCAGCTCCAAATCTGGGCCTAGGCAACTCAGAGGGGCGTGACAGGAAGGGAAGCTGGTGTTTAGGTGCCAAAGAACAGGGATCAGGGCTCTTCTCCCAGCCCTGGGCACTGGAGGAGTCAGTGCTGCACTCACCCCTGTCTCCTCAGCTCCTGACACCCCTCCAGGCCCAGCAGGGCAGCATTTCCATCTCAGCTCCCAGACATTCCCTCTGCCAGCCCAGCCCGGAGCTCCCAGGCTCCAGCTGCATCCCTGAAGCTCATACCTGCTCTCAGATGGGGCTGTCTTCTTCCCATCCCACTCCTGCAGCGCATTCATTTGCTGGAAGATGCTGTTAACAAAGAAATACACACATAGCAAAGCTAGAAACATTAACTCCATTTACTAGAGCTACAAGCAGCCTCTGCTATGTCTTGGCTCCACTTTTCCCCTCCTGCACTTCATTTGGCACCTTACATATTAAGGACAAATTAGAATTTCATGCATATTTCATATATACTTAATCACTTGGCAAAGACCAAAACACTTCCCCATTAAGTGGAATTTATGCTAAATGCTGTTTCCATTGGGCACCAGTCACTGCCTGTTCAGAGGTTACCCCAGTTCCCCGGCAGCTGTCCCCTGCTAGGGGAGGTGGGGACACTGTGACAGTGCCACAGCAGCAGGTCAGGGTCCCTAACAGCAGCTTTATCCCAAAGCTGTTCCACAAAGCCCATCCTGGTTAATGGGACATCAGCTGCTGTCCCTGGGGTCCTTTTGGTGCCACTTGGGTCCTCACAGAGCTCTGCAGGGCTGCAAGGCAGCACAAACAAAAATGTGGGGCTCATAAACCCGAGCCACTGCTGTACAACCCTTCTGAGAGACTTACAGCATCCTTCTCCTGCTTTACACCCCCTAGTAAGAGCTTCTCCAGCTGCTCCAGACCTTCCTGCTGAGTGCTCCTCCCTCCTCCCAGGGAGCCAAACCTTGCCTGACTCCACTTTGCCTTTATATAGGAACTGCCATACTCAAACTGCCTGAGCTCACCCTGCTCCTCAAGGACTAACAAAGCTCAGCTGGCTCCCCTGAACACAAACACCTTGCCCCTGGTTTTTGGGTTTCACTGCACTTCCCAGGTCTCCAAAAAGGGATCTTGCTATCTGCTTTATCTTCCAAGAAAAGAAGATACAGAGGTTTACTGTTGGGGTTAAATCAAGGTGCAGATAGGAGTCTCCTCTGGTTTTGCTGCTTTTGAAACTCCAAGTGTCAGATTTCTTGTGGGAAAAAAAAAAAAAAGAGAAAGAGAAGTGCTATTAAAATTGACACCGAGGTAGTAACAAACCCCTCTCGACTGAGAGGATCTAAAGGGCCAAGCTCTGTGCTCCTAACAGCGCCCAGCTCCACCCCGAGCACAGCTGGTCACCAAACAAACTGCACCCAAAACAACCAGCAGAGATGTCGGGGGTTTAAACGGGGTTATTCTGCTTCCAGAGCAGGGGAGGGGAGGGCACAGCTGAGTTCCACACCCGAGGCTGTCTGTCGGCTGTCTCAGTGGGCAGCAATTCCTCCTTCGCCGGCCTATTTCCCTGCATCCTCAAACAGCGTCTCTTCCTTTTTAGTTTTTATTTATTTATTTATTTATTTTTCTTTTCGGGCGGGCACGCAGGGCTCCGGCTGCCTGCCTTTGTAGCTGCTGCTGCTGCCTGACCTAAATCTGCGCCGCGTTCGTAGCCGGGAGCTCCGGCGGGGTTTGCCCGGTTGAGGGGGGGGTCCCTGCCCGGGCAGCCGGGGGATGCTCCGGCCCCTGGGGATGGTCCAGCTCCGGGGGATGCTCCCGCCCCTGGGGATGCTCCGGCTCTGGGGGATGGTCCAGCCCCTGGGGACGCTCCGGCCTCGAGGGATGCTCCGGCCCCGAAGGATGCTCCGGCTCTGGGGGATGGTCCAGCCCCTGGGGACGCTCCGGCCTCGAGGGATGCTCCGGCCCCGAAGGATGCTCCGGCTCTGGGGGATGGTCCAGCTCCGGGGGATGCTCCGGCCTCAGGGGATGCTCCGGGTCTGGGAGATGCTCCAACTCGGGGGATGCTCCAACCTCGGGGGATGCTCCAGCCCCAGGGGACTCTCCAGCCCCTGGGGACGCTCCAACCTCGGGGGATGCTCCGGCCCTGGCGGATGCTCCAGCCCCGAGGGATGCTCCGGCCCCGCGGGATGCTCCAACTCCGGGGGACGCTCCCTGCCGGGGTTGGGGCCGGTTCTCTTTCCTCTCCTGTGAGCCTATTGCATAAGAGGGATTTGAGGGCTTCTACTTGGCTCTCCCCCCCGCCCGTCTTCTCCCAGAATAAAGATCTTGTTTTTCAAGTGTTTTGCTTGCTGGAGGTTAAAGCAGCCCCTTCTTCCAGGCGGTGCTGATCCCGGGGTCAGCGAGAGCTGCAGGGTATCAAGCCTAAGAAGGGCTTATCCCGGTATTTTTACAGCTTCCCAAGGCCCCCAGCTCCGGGGTTAGCAGCCCTGGCTGAGCTGTGGCGTGCGAGGGCTCAGGCACGCACATCCTCTGCTGCAGGAGCAGGGCACCATCCCCGGCCGAGCTGAGCTGCTTTCCCCGGCTCTCCCAGCGCCCCTGGCTGTCCCTGCCGGCTGGTGACAGCCACCGAGGGTTTGTCCTGTCAGCTCCCCCTGTGCTGGTGCTGGGAGAGCCTCCCCACAGAAATCAGGGCTTTGCTGGCAGAGAGCACACACGGGAATAATGGGATGGTGTGTGCTGGAAACCAGCACAGAACCACAGGATATCCCGAGCTGGAAGGGACCAGCCCTTGGCTCTGCTCAGACACCCCAAAATCCCACCTTGTGCATCCCTGGCAGCGGGGTCCAAACGCTCCTGGGGCTCCTGGGGCTGTGCCCATGCTCAGCACCCTCTGGGGGAGAACCTTTCTGTGATACCCAGCTAAACCTGCCCCGAAGCAGCTCGAGGCAGTCCCTTGAGTCCTGTCAGTGGTCACCAGAGAGAAGGGATCCATGCCTGGCCCTCTGCTTCCTTCAGGCAGAAAGCTGCCTCTGTTTCCCTGTGGGCTCATCAGCCTGCGTCTGAAAACACTTCTCAGTTCTTGGTTGGAGTTTACATTCTCACCATCCCCTGAATTCTGTTTGTCTGGGGAAGAATAAAGGGAAAACTCACCCTTTTAGGCACATTCTGCCAACATGTTCAGGAGAGATGCTGCTCTGAGTGAGTTTTCCCAAAGTCTGGTATTTCCAAGGAAGGGTGGTGTGAGCAGATGTTTGCTGTCCCTGTGGGTGAGGCTCTGACTCAGGGTGTCCTTTTCCTCGGCATTGCAGGTCAGCCTCAACGATTCCCACAATCAGATGGTCGTTCACTGGGCAGGAGAGAAGAGCAACGTGATTGTGGCCTTGGCCAGGGACAGCCTGTCCTTGCTGGGTCCCAAAAACAGCGATGTAAGTAACAAACCCTGCCCCTCTTCTGGGCCAGGCAAGGTGGTGGTGGCTGCTGAGCTACAGCCTGACTTGCTCTTGTGTCCTGAGAAACACAAAAAAGGCCCACAAGTTTGGGTTCAGAGGCACAAAAATATTAAATATCCTCTGTGCTCTGCTCCATGGTTTCAAGGCATAGTTGGGAAAATCTCAAATCTTTCCCTGCCTCGTAGTTCACTGAGTTCTCACCAAATCTGTCAGAAGGGAGCTCAGAACTTTGTTCCTGTCATTGTGGAGCTCCTCCTTTGCAGGTTTATGTGTCCTATGACTACGGGAAGAGTTTTAAGAAGATTTCAGAGAGGTTCAGCTTCGATGGGGGGAACAGCAGCGAGGTGGCCATCGCCCAGTTCTACCACAGCCCAGCTGACAACAAGAGGGTGAGGGGGACGTGGCAGCTGGGACTTTACCCCTGCTGGCACAGGGGAGGTGGTGGTGCCAGGCACTTCTTGTACGGCTTGGTGACGTTCAGAGCGTGGTGGGAGGGGGGTGGCTGGGACAGCCTAATTCTTCTGCTCCAAAGTTTGCCCTCCCAAAGTCTCCCCTGGGATGTGCACCTTCATTCCTGCCAGCCTGTGCTCTGCTCTGACCTTCTCTTCTCCCCTCTCTGTCCCTCCCCTCCCAGTATATCTTTGTGGATGCCTTTGCCCCGTACCTCTGGATCACCACCGACTTCTGCAACACCATCCAAGGCTTCTCCATTCCCTTCCGAGCAGCAGACCTCCTCCTGCACAGCAGGAACCCCAACCTCCTCCTGGGCTTCGACAGGTCCCACCCTAAAAAACAGGTGAGCACTTTGCTCAGGTGGGGAACCAGCATCCCACCCCTGCCCTGCTGTGATGCTCCTGTGGCCTGTTTTGTCCCCACAGCTGAGAGCCACCGTGCCTCGTGCCAGGGCCATGTGGCTTCATGCTTTGGCCATTCAGGGTGTCTGATCTCACATGCAGAGCTGTCCAAATCCCCCTTCCCTACAGCCTGTCCTGTTCTTACCTCTGGAGAACGAGGATACAATACCTGCAGGCTGCCTGTCTTATTTCCCTTCCTTTTCCCTCCATCCACGCTGCTCCCAACCACATCCATCACCCCAACCACCGTGGTCATAACTCACCACAGAGCACTGGCAGCTGAGGCAGGATGACCTCTGCAGTGTTTCATGTGGGCCTGTGGTTTGGCTTTGGGTCCTGAAAAACAAATTGCTGCTTGAATACAAACATTTTTTTTTTTCCTCTGGAGCTGTTGGGTAAAGATTGAAAATAGTTACCTTCAGATTGACACAGTGAGTAAAACCTGGAGGTGAAACACTGGGAAATCCTTCTGGTAGAAGGCTAAAGGATGTTTTTTGCTGTTTGGGTTATTCTGTTAGAAGAGTTGCTGCTACTCCAGGATCTGCCACATGAAAAGAAATCACGAGAGTAGCCACAGATGGACACATTGGGTCTCTTGAAGGATTGGGTCTGTTTGTGTCCCAACACTACTGGCATTTCTCACCTTTGTTGTTGCAGCTCTGGAAATCAGATGACTTTGGCCAGACCTGGATAATGATTCAGGAGCACGTGAAGTCCTTTTCTTGGTACGTACTGTGTACACCCAGCTCCTGCCTTCCCTCACTCCTCACTTCTTGCACTGTTTGCTGCCCTGTGAAAATCAAGAATTTGGGTACCGGGGCGTGTTCCAGCACCCTGCACTGTGGGGATGTGGCACAGCAGGGTGACAAGTGACAGCCACCCACACTGGCCCCCAAGGGCGTTGCCCATTCCCCCAACCCCATCTCCTTGCTCCTGCTGCCTTCTTCCCTGGTCCCACCACGTCCCTGTCCTCCGCAGGGGGGTCGAGCCCTATGACAAGCCCACCACGGTGTACGTGGAGCGGCACGAGCCCTCGGGGGCCTCCACCGTCATCCGCAGCACAGACTTCTTCCAGAGCCGGGACAACAAGGAGATCATCCTGGAAGATGTGGAAGATTTCCAGCTCAGGGACAAATACATGTTTGCAACCAAGTCCGTGGTGAGTGACGCGCGAGGACGTCACTGCCGAGGGCTGATGTGGCTGATGTGACAACCGCAGCGGGCAAGAGCATCTGCCAGGGATGGTGCCACTCCCTGCTGCACCTCACAGCCCTCAGACCTCACTGGCTTGTCACAGAGGTGTCACCCAGCCTGCCAGCAGCTGCCACCCGCTGTGGGCGCACAGCCCGTGCCGCTCTCCCAGCGGTGTTTCCATGCCAGGCTGGGCAGAAGTAGGTCAGCCTGCAGAGGGCTGGGACCCGGGAAAAACCACAGGATGGCTGGGAAGGACGGCGGGGTGGGGGTGGCAGGGAAGGGGGATGTGGCTCGGCTGCTCCGTGGTTAAAGGAGGCCGCTTGTCAGAGGAGATCACCATCAAACGTGGACCAGGTCCAAGCAGCCTAATGTGCTCCAGCCTGGAAAGAAAGCTGCGTTTTCAGTCTGCTTTCCTTAGAAAAGAGGATGTGGGTGAGCAAAAGTGATCTTTTGGTCCCTCTGCAGCCAGAGCCACTCTGTGCTTTTTGCAGTTCTTGGCCAAATTCGAACAAACCTGAAAGAAAGCAAGAAAGTGTCTGTGCTTCTTCTGAGAGCCAGGCCTTTCTAGATCAGAAACAGATTCAGAGGGATAAAGTCCTGATCCTTCTAGAATTTAAGGAGCAGCTTTCTTTTCAGAAGACACATTTCTCCCCTGCAGCTGCCATCGAGTGCTTTATGAAGGAACCCTGTTTGAGGGGTGACTGCTGGCAGAACCAGGCAGGGTTTCCTAGCAGTAAATGACGGGTGTGTCACCTCCAGCCCCCTGAGCGGGCACAGCGGTGTCTGACAGAGGCAGGGAACATTTGCAGAGCAATTTCAGTTTCTCAGAAGTCTCCCTTGCAGGTAGTACAGCCTGTAACTCGCAGGGCCCGGCCCCTTGGCGCTGTGCCTGCTCTGTGGTTTGCAGGAGATTTTATCGAGGGCTCGGTGCTGGTGTAGGGTGAAACACTGGGGGTGGTTTGTGTCTCTGCAGAGAAGCCACCGAGCTCAGGGACAGCACCCTGAAAGCACGAGGAGGGTTTGGGTGCCATTTTGGGGTGCTTGGGAGCTTTTTCTGCTTCTGGAGCACTCAGGGGCCACTGGGCAGCACGCCCTGCTTCCTCCTGCAGCTGTAATGACTAAACATCAATAAAACCACCCGTATTCCACACCACGGCCAGCACTGCTGGGAAACACTGAGGCAGAGGGAGGCTGGCTGCAAACCCCTCACTGGGGAGTCACCTCCCCACGTCTGGAATGAGGCACTTGCCTCCAGGCCTGGCTGCAGCAGGGGCAGTGCTGGGGAAGGGACAGGCTGGGTGGCAGCAGCGCCCAGGGCTCTGACTTCTGCTCCTTTCCGTGGGAGGCGCGGTTGCTTAGTGATACAGAGCCTGGGAAGGAGGAAAAAAAACCAAACCATAAACCAGGCCGCTTATTTTTGGAGCCTAGATCTGGGTTTAGGTCCTCACCATTGGCATCCTGTATGAAATAGGTTGCCCCCAGCTTTTTTACTTTCTCGCCTTTCGGTTTTGCGCAAATCGGTAAAAATAGGAAGGAAAGGTCAGTGTGCTCAGAGGAAAAAGGAGGAATTAAAACCAGCCTCCTTACCCCCACCTGAGTGACCAGGAGGGATGGTTTGTCTCCTTGCTGAGCCCTGGCTGTGGCAATTTAAACCCTGAGCAGGGATCACTGCTCCCAGCATCGGGCAGCTGCCACGCTTTGCCCACGTGCAGGGAGGGGGATGTCCCAGGCACTGGGTGATCCCAGTGGAGATGAGGGTGATTTTTTGGGGTGAGAGCCCCTCCTAACATGTCCCTGTGCTCTGCACAGCGTTTGCCTGGCAGCTCACAGCCACCCTCGGTCCAGCTCTGGGTGTCCTTCAACCGCAAGCCCATGCGGGTGGCACAGTTCGTTACCAAGCATCCAATTAAGGTAAGTGGTGCTTCCCGAGCGGCCTCCCAGCTCCCTGCCTTGCCAAGGACACCCTGTGGTGTCAGCAGCAGCTCCAGATGCTGCAGGAGTGGGAAGGGACCTCGTATGACCCTACTTGGGGTGGGGGGTGGCAGAGCAAAGGGTCATGTTGGGATGATCTCGTGGTTTACACGATGGCACCTGGACAGTCACTGGGGGTGGGGGCTGGCAGCAAAGCCCAGATACCACAGAGAGACTCTGCTTTTGGGGACTTTACCTCTTCCCATGGCATGGGGTACGCTGGCATGACCTGAAGCGTCCAATTCCTGCAGGCTGAGGAAGCCCAGGGCACCACCAGGGCTTGCAAAGAGCCCCTGATGCAGGAACCAGACACGCCGTGGTGCCCCCAGGCTGGTGGGGATGAGGAGGGGCACGAGAAGCAAGTTCTTGGTGCTTGGCAGAGCAGTGGGGTGCACTCCCAGCCTCAGGGGGGTCCACAGACCCAGCACACATGGGGCTTGGCAACCAATGCTGCTTCCAGGGGGCTTTGCAGGGCGGGGGACGGGAATCACTGTGGGGGGGAGCACAACAGGAAAAGCAAAGTGAAGATTTTCCACCTGCTGAGTGGAAAAATTACAAAAAGGTGGAAGCAAGCTGAGAGGAATCCAAAGCAGGCTGTGTGCAGCCCTCCCTGTGTACACACACACGTGAAGCCTGTTCTTTGTGTCCCAAAGGAATATTACATTGCTGATGCCTCGGAGGACCAAGTGTTTGTGTGTGTCAGCCACGACAACAACCGCACCAACCTCTACATCTCGGAGGCAGAGGGCCTCAAGTTCTCCCTGTCTCTAGAAAATGTGCTCTACTACAGCCCAGGGGGAGCTGGCAGCGACACCTTGGTCAGGTAAGACAGGACTCACCCTATGGCAAAGGTGAACGTTGACCAAAATCCGTGATTTCTGGCTGGGCTGGATCACTGCGTTACCTTTGCCTGCCACATCCCCAGATTTATGAGGGGGTGAGTTCGGGTGCCACACGAAGGGTTTCACTTTGAGCCAGGTCTTATGAGCTCTCAGAGATCCTTTTATACCCAGCATAGCCCACCTACCCAGAATGGCATAAAAGGAGCAGGATGGCTCTTGTGGCGGTGTTTGAAACAGAAAAAGGTTTAATAAGAGACAAAATAACAAAGCTCTTTATAGAGAAAAACCGTGCCAGGGCAAGAGATGCTTGCTCCTGCTAAGACACGCCGCAAAAGTGATTATTTGCTTTGTTCTCTTCTTTTTCTACCCAATGACTTAGGCAGGGACCTCTTGGCCTTTGTCCAGTCAGACAGCCCCAGGTTTAAGGTGAAGTCCAAAAGGCCCTACGAGGTGTCTTTGGAGCAAATTCGGAGAGAACATTCTGGGCTCTTTGTCTTATTCAGCAGACAAAGAGTATTTGAAAACTCTCTTGTAACCGGTCGCCCCATCAACAGAGGGCACAGCCCAACACGGGCAGGGGGTTCGATTTCCACCTCGCTGACCCCACAGGTACTTTGCCAACGAGCCCTTCGCGGATTTCCACCGCGTGGAAGGCGTGCGGGGCGTGTACATCGCCACGCTGATCAACGGCTCCTTCAGCGAGGAGAACATGCGCTCCGTCATCACCTTCGACAAGGGCGGCACCTGGGAGCTGCTCCAGCCCCCGGCGCAGACCCGCTACGGCGAGCACATCGACTGCCAGGTGCCACGCGGGGTGGGACACAGGGGACACCCCCAAAAGTGGCATTGGGGGTGGGGTTTGTTAGAGATGGGGTTGGTGATCCTGGAGGTCTCGTCGCTCCATGGAAAGAGGCTGAAACGGCGATGCCACCACTCCCTCCTTGCCTTTCCGAGCAGAGAGGGCTGGACCAGACAGGATGAGGGATGGATGTTTGTGAGGAATAGATTTGAACAGAAATAGATTTGGATAGAAAGCTCTTAGGGTTTGACAGAAGGTTCATACAGTATAGATCTCTATGTAAACCCTGACATAAGAAACACTGATTTAGAAATGCTGTAGAATAAGACAGATATTGTTAAGAGACAAATCAAGTTAAAAAAAAAAAAGAAAGATATATTGAATATAATATATTGAATATATTGAATATATTGAATATATTGAATATTATATTGAGTATATTCAATATAATATATTGAATATATATATAATATTGAAAGATAGTCTTATAAACAAGACTAAATACTTTAGAGGAATAGAACTATGGAAGATACATTGTAACAACACTTACAAAGAGTAGTTTTAGATTATTAGCTTTAAGGTACCTACAGTATAGTGTAGCAAAAAGCTGATAAGTCACAAAATGCTTATAATTAAGAAATAGTCAACTTCTGATTGTGGTAGTGTAAATTGTAACATCTATATTGTCTCACCTTTCACATAAAAATGAAAAATAGAATAAAAAATATTTAAAACGCTTCTCAGTTACCCCATCTCTAAAAAAAAAAACAAAAAACAAACAAACTGAAATCCAGCAGATGCTAACCCACTGCTCTGCTTTCCCAGTTGTCCCAGGGCTGCTCTCTCCACCTGGCCCAGCGCCTGAGCCAGCTGCTGAATTTCCAGCTGCGCAGGATGCCCATTCTCTCCAAGGAGTCAGCACCAGGACTGATCATTGCCACTGGTACTGCTTTCCCTTGGCTTGGGGGGTGTTGTTGCCAAGCAGTATTTAGTTTGTACAAGCAGGTCATAAAAAGCAATTAAATGGTGCATTTTGCTGTCCTTGCTCTGCTGCAGTCCCCATACAGTAATTACAGAATGAACATTTCACTGCAGCGCAGAGATGTGAGAAACCTGCTCTGTTCTGATCCTCTTTCCTGATCCTTGTGAAGGGCTTCTTTAAGATTCAGAAATTCCTGTTTGTCTCGCTCTGGTACTGAAGAACGCACACATTTTGTTTAATCATGTTTGTAGCCATGGGTTTTTCCCCCATCTGCTTTTAAAACTTGTAATAGTCCTTGGAATATTTGCTTTTGAAGGGATTAATTTATGGTGTGAAAAATCATCTCCTCAATCACAGATAAAAATAGTTTGGAGGTGTCTGGCTTCCTTTTAAGCAATCACTTTGCATTCCTCAAGAAGGATGATTTCTCCCATTCTCCCAGGCTCCGTTGGCAAGAACATGGCAAGGAAAACCAATGTTTATATCTCGAGCAGTGCTGGAGCAAGGTGGAGAGAGGTAAGGCTGCTCTTACACCTGCTAGATTGGCCAGCATGGTGGGGGGAAAAAGAAGAATTTTGGCAGCAAAATAGATGGGTTACATTAAAGGTGATTTCATATGAATCCAAGAGCTGGAAGGTGCTCAATGTCTTAAAATACAGGAAGAAGGTTTTTAGATGAAGGATCTGAGGCTCCCTCTCCTGTTTTTCCTTTACACCTGGCAGGACTTTTCCTCAGCACAGGACATTTGGTGTCTTTGAGATGGGACTGACAGCCAGGACTTTGTGTGTGAGAGTGTTTGGAGAGGCTCTGGCTTCTTCCAGAAAAATGGGCTGCTGCCCTTGGTTTATGGGGAGTTTGCTGCTGTTTACAGAGTGGATGTTCTGGTCTGTGGCGGTGTTTGTGGTCTGCCTGTGCACTCTGCAGCCAGTGTAATGTGGTATTCCAACATCTGCAAGCAATTTAACCCCAGGAGCTGAGCAGCTCCTTCTCTCCCTGCGAGTGCTGCGCGGTCGGGGTGAGGTCTGGGCAGCTGCTGCAGTGCTGGGGACACACCACAGGTCTTTGGTGTGCCAAAGGTGGTTCAGAGGCTGCTCCTGGCTCCAAAACCCAGCTGTGGGGACCCTGCAGCCAGGCAGGAGCTGACAGATGGGGTAAAGGTATCCAAAACCAGAGAATTCCAGGTGCCAAGCTCCACAGGTTTGCCTTGGAGTTCAATTAAAACATTCTGAGGAAGTGTTGATCCAAAGTCACCAGCACCAAGCTCCTGCCTGATGTTTGTATCATGAGCAGAGGTGCAGAATGACCCAGCAGTGGAGCTGAGAAGCAGCACCACAACTCTTTCTGCTCAGCTTTGGCCAGCAGCAGGCTGGGAGGCTCACTGCTCTGCAGGTCACTGCGGCGATTCCACAGCCCAGAGAAGAATGGAACAATGCATTCAGTGCCCTGTGTAAGAACGTCCCCAAGTGTGACAGCACGTCCTGTGAGCAGGGTCTGGCATGGACCTGCTCCCTGTTTCCATCCCGAGGTGCTCTGGGCTCCCTGGATGGGGAAGCAAAGCCGATTGTGTGCTGGAGGTGTGGGTGAGCGAGGGATCCAAGCTTCTTGCTGTGGGATGGATGGATGAATTGTCTCCAGGGCTTGTTTCTGCATGCCATGGCCCCACTTCTCTCTGAACATTCACAGGACCTTCCACAGCCTGAGAACCAACTTCTCTGCAGTCCTGGCAAGGCCACGAGTCACTGCTGGGTGTCAGGAAAGCCTCACAGAGATGACAAATGAGAGGAGGAGTGATGGACTCTGTGTCAAGGCACTTCTTCCACTGAATATTTCCCTGCACAGAGCACAGGAGGAGCAGGGTCCAGGGCTCAGGGCAGCTTTTACACACATCTCTTAGGGAAAAAGGGCTGGCTATTCTCACTTCAGATGGTGTTCCATGAATGCTTGAATCTCTGGTGCCTCCAGATACTTGATCTGGCCAAGGCTGAAGCATTAGCTTGGGTCAGGCAGAGTTTCTGACAAAGCCATTTCTCTTCATTCCATGCAGCTCTGATCACCCCTCAGCACTGTCTCTCTTCCAGGCACTGTCTGGACCCCACTACTACACCTGGGGTGACCACGGTGGAATCCTGGTGGCCATCGCCCAGGGCACCGAGACCGACCAGCTCAAGTGAGTGTGAGGACACAGGGACTGCCTGGGCTGGGGATGGCAGAGGGTGCCCTGCAGCAGGCAGGACGTGCCCCTGGCATCTCTCCCAGTCTCCTTTTCTGTGCAGGTACAGCACAAACGAAGGGGAAACCTGGAAGGTGTTCACGTTCTCGGAGAAGCCGGTGTTTGTGTACGGCCTCCTGACCGAGCCCGGCGAGAAGAGCACCATATTCACCATCTTTGGCTCCTACAAGGAGAATGGCCACAGCTGGCTGATCCTGCAGATCAACACCACCGACGTGCTGGGTAAGGGGACAGGTGGCAGAGCCATCTCTGGGGTGGCTCTGCAGGTAGGAGAGAGGGATCTCCTTGTGGCCTGTCACAAGTGTCTCATGTCCACGCAGACACAGCTGCTGAAGGCACCCGTGTGCCCTGTGCTGTCCCTGTATTCCTTCCCTCCTCACTGAGGAATTTGTTGAAAAGGAAAGGGGAAAAAAAAAAAATTCCTTCTGAAGGCTTGTGCCTATGAATGTTTTATAACCCATTTCAGCTTTGATTGCGAGGCAGCATTTTAATCAAAGCACAGTTAAACCCAGCAGAGGAATTCGCCTGACTAAAATTTATCACCGATTCCCTCGACGTTTTGTTGGGAACAGATCTGTTTGGTAACCAGAACGACTTCATTCAGATTCCCTGTCACTGCCAGGAGCTGCCTGTTCCCTCCTGTCACTGCGTGCTGCCACAGCTCCCAGCTGGAATGTTCCCTGCCTTGCCTTTCCCTGTGGGACAGGGCTGAGGCCTTGCACTCTGGGGGAAGTTCTGTGCCAGGGGAGGGTGGAGAGAATCACAGAATCACAGAATGAACGAGGTTGGAAAAGACCTTTGGTTGGAAAAGACCCAACACATCTCATCAACCAAACCATGGCACTGAGTGCCACGTCCAGTCTTGTTTTAAACACATCCAGGGCTGGTGACACCACCACCTCCCTGGGCAGGTGATTCCAGTGCCCAATCCCAATTCCAGTGTCCAACCCAAACTTCCCCCTGTGTCCTCTCGTTCTGTCAGTGCTGCCTGGGACAAGAGCCATTCCTGTGCTGTGGGGCTGGATGCCAGCACGCCTGGCACTCCTGGCTACCCAGGGACGTCGCCATCTCTCCCTCTTTAAACCTGGGGTGCTGCAAAGGCTGCACCTTTCTGCACCCCAGCCTTGTTTCTCCTCTCAGGGGTCCCTTGCACAGAGAATGACTACAAGCTGTGGTCACCCTCGGACGAGCGAGGCAATGAATGTTTGCTGGGGCATAAAACAGTTTTCAAAAGGAGGACTCCTCACGCGACCTGCTTCAACGGGGAAGACTTTGACAGGCCTGTCATGGTCTCCAACTGCTCTTGTACAAGGGAGGACTTTGAATGGTAAAATACCAATTAATTTCTTCTAGTCTGGACAGTAAATCCAAGATAAGTATCTGTGACCAATGGCTCTGAGTGAACAAATATCCAATTTACGTAGCTCGGAGTGTCGCTGCTTCATTTTATAGCAGAGAGGAAACGAAACAGACTGAAAACATCCTTTCATTAATAACAGGCCATGAGACTTAATTAATGTCTTTAGAGCCTTCTGGGAGCCTCTGGAAGGTTCCACGGAAGAGGGAAGTATTGTTAATCCATCACTTTCCAAATGAGAATGGATAGTTTCCCATCACAGAGAGAGATCCACTAAAAATCTTGGTGATTCTGTAGCCACAGGGGTGCAGCTGGCCCTGCTATTGCCCTTTGACTGCAATTCCCACAATCCTGACACTGCACAGCTTTCAGGATCAGGAAACACTCTCTGAAAAGCTGATGCAAAGGTTTGGGGTTAGAAAGGGAGCTGCTTTTCAGGGCCTGGGCTTTTGGTGCAGCTCACACCAGACTGCTCCTGTCTGATGCTGGGACCAAGTCTGGCTCACCACGAGCAGGGCTGGTGGGATCCTGCCTCAGAATTCAGCCCTGGGCTCCCCACAAAATCCCAGTGACAAAACCTCTCTCTCCCACAGCGTTTTCCAAAGAACAGCCGCACTGTAACTCCCACTTTAGCAGCAGGACCAGCCAAGAGACAGAGCAGTGACCCGAGCCAGCCAAGCAGCAGGACTGGGGCTTGCAGCCAGCTTTGCAGAGCACACTGGCTCAGCCCTGCCTCGCTGCCTCACCTTCCCCAGCCTGCCCAGCCACTGGCAAAGCTGAATTGCAAAGTGTTCTTGAAACATCCTGTCTGGCTGGGAGATGTTCTGTGCAGCTAAATACTGATAATAAATGAACGGTCACTTTGGGTTCTTAAAAATTCCATGCCAAAATAGACTCATGGTATAGCATGGCTGCATTTTTTTGCTTTTCCCTGTCCCTCCCTACATCTTTCTTCTCCTTGCAGTGATTTTGGCTTCAAACTGAGCGATGACTTATCCTTAGAAGTTTGTGTCCCTGACCCTGAGTTTGCTGGGAAGCCCTATGACCCACCAGTCCCTTGCCCTGTTGGCTCAACCTACAGGAAGACTCGAGGGTATGTGCTGTGCTTGGGAGGGCAACTTGATATTCCAAGTGCTGGAATTTATCTTCCTGGTGATTAAAAAACCCCAAACAACCACAAAGCCCACAAGAGTGGCAGCAAACAAACAGCACGTTAGGGCACACACGGCAATTAAACACCACAGCTTATTCTGGCTGCACAGGGTGGTTTGTTCACAGTTTTTTCCATGGAATAAACTGCCTGGCTCTGTGTGTTGCAGCTACAGAAAGATCTCTGGGGACACTTGCACGGGTGGAGACGTCGAGTCGCGGCTGGAGGGGGAGCTGGTGCCGTGCCCGCTGGCGGGTGAGTGCGTGCAGGATCTGCTCTGGGCACAAGGGCTCCATTCATAAAACCTTTGGCTGGTGCCTGAGGGACCAGGCACAGAGTCCCACAGGGCTCTCAGACAAAACCTGTGACACAGGAGCCTGGGTGGGTTACAAATCGCCCTCTCCTGGTCCTGTGGCCAGAGCTCCTGAGGGTCCTGCTGAGGAGCAGGGTCTGCCCACAGTGCAGGGGACAGGCTGCAAGCAGGAACCCCTTCATCCTGGTCACGTCCTTGCTGTAGCTGGCTTGAACCCAACCAGAAAGACAGGAACTAGATCAAAGACACCCCCATCCTTGGGAAGGTCCCCTTGGGCAGGTCCCACTCTGAGACAGCCACCGTGGGCAGCTGAACGATGACCCTTTGGAGCCAGGCCAGGGCAGACCTTCATCCCTCGCACCTCTGCCTGCCAGAATTCACCTCCCCATCCTTAATTTCTCCTCTCTAACGTGCAAGGCTCTGTAGCAGTCCCGTGCCCCTGTGCTGCCAGAGTTATTTGCATTCTGCTCGTTACAGCTTTAATTTAATCTGCCGTCACGAGCTGCGTGATCAGCATTGCTGCCGTGCTGCAGCTCCAGAGCCTCAGGCAGGGCAGGGGCTCGTGGAAGGGCTGGGGAGCTGAGCAGAGCAGCCAGGCCCACCAGCAGCAGGTTCCCCTGCACTGCCCTAAAATCTTCCAGCACGCAAAAGAGATTCCAGGTGCAGAACAGCACGGGTAAGCATCCCCTGCGCTGGGACTCCTGCCAGCTCTGCACTCAGCTGTACTCTGACACGTTATTCACCCCTCTGAGCCCTCTTGAGATATTTGGAGAGCGGTGTTGGGCATGCTGAGAAGGGCCCTGCTGATTGCAAAACAAACCTGCTGTCCCACCGGGCCGGCCTTTGAAGCGCTGTGCTCCCAGCCATGTCTGGGGATCCGTGCTGGCTCGCTCCATGGTAACACTTTCATGTACAGTATCTGTTTCATATCTCCCTATAATCTCATTAGGGATGCACAGCCAGAGTCACTTACTGACATTAGCTCTACTCATTAATAGCATTATTGGACTTGACCGGTGCTAGGATAATGCCCAGGAGACTTTGTCCTGGACCAGGATCCCATTACCTGGATTCGGCTCCATTCGGAAACAAAACCCACTCTGGGACATCTCCCGGGGCCGGTGTCCCTGAGGACTTGAGGAGTTGCATCACTCCCACTCCTTTTAATGTTTTTTGGTTTTTGTTTTGTTTTGTTTTGTTTTGTTTTGTTTTGTTTTTTTTTGAGGAAGAGGAGATCAGTATTTTGTTTCCCATTGGCAGCACTAAAGTGAGAAGAAAGGGGTCGGGGCAGATTCTGCCTCCTCCTCCTCCTCCTCCTCCTCCTCCT
>VWZP01007822.1:314828-356362 GCA_013396995.1 Dicaeum eximium | reverse complement strand
TTTTTTTTTTGCCCCTCGAGTAGCCGAAAATGGCCACTAAATAAGGCACTATTTTGCAGAGGAGAACGAGTTCATTCTCTACGCCACCCGCTACTCCATCCACCGCTACGACCTCGCCTCGGGCGTCAGCGAGGAGCTGCCCCTGGCCGGGCTCCGGGGGGCTGTGGCGCTGGATTTTGACTACGAGCACAACTGCCTGTACTGGGCTGATGTCACTCTGGACATCATCCAGGTGAGCCGGCAGCAGGGAGGCATCACCTCCTTGCCACCCGCGTCTTGCATCCACACCCTTAAATGCAAATGTTTATTCTGTACTCCTCCCCTCCGAGCTGTCTGTCAGCTGACCTTCAGGCTGAGGCAGTTCCTGGTCTTTTATTCTGATTATTTTTGGTTTTTTCCTCAGCGTCTCTGTCTCAACGGCAGCTCTGGGCAGGAAATAATCATAAGCACTGGGTTGGAAACAGTGGAAGCTTTGGCTTTTGAACCTCTCAGCCAGCTGCTCTACTGGGTCAATGCTGGGATTCCCAAAATCGAGGTACAGCTCTGCCTGACCGTGGCAGTGCATATTTTATTGAGGAGCAATAATTGCCTGCCACAGATTTTGTGTCACTTCCAGCAGTGCCAGTAGCAAACACAGCCCTGTTCTGGGTTTGGTTTTGGGTCTAGGTTGCCAATCCAGATGGAGACCTGAGGCTCACCGTCCTCAACTCCTCGATACTGGAGCGACCCAGGGCCCTGGCTCTGGTTCCCCGAGATGGGTAAGAAAGAAAACATCACAAGTATTTCCCTGCTATCCCTAAGGGAAACTGCTGCTCCTTCACCACCTCCTCCTTAGGGAGGACAGCTTGGTGAGGTGAAACTGGGGACAGGAGCAGCACAGTCCTGCCCTGTGGAGCCCACTGCCACCACTGCGTCCCCAGCTAAGGCACCAACTCCCTCAGAGCACAGATCACCAACTGTTTATTCCTTCCTACCCATACATACCCATTAGTAAACAACTTTTCCTTCCTGTAAAACTGGTCTGGTCAGTGGGGAAAGCTGCAGTGATGCGTGAGAAACTGAGCCGCGCTCGAATTCAAGAGCCAAACGCGAATTACACCTTTTTGGGGTTTGCAAATGTAGCTCTGACAAACCAAAGCAGTTCATGGCAAGGTAACCTGCAGCTGCACTCCCACCACAGAGCCTGCAGCTCAAAAGCCTCTGTGCTGCTCAGAAATCTGCTGGTGGTGCTCATTAGAATTGCAGAGCTCCCTGTCAGTGCAAGAGGCGCGGAATGTAGAGCATTCCAGCCCTGCCTCTCCTAACCTGGATCCTTTTGATGAGCTGCTCTCCGTGTGGATTTAGAGTAACCTCTATGCCTGCTGCCAGGTTGATGTTCTGGACAGACTGGGGGGACTCCAGGGCTGGCATTTACAGAAGTGACATGGACGGGTCGCTGGCCGGGTGCATCGTCTCGGAGGGCGTGCGGTGGCCAAACGGAATTTCTGTGGATGACCACTGGATCTACTGGACTGAAGCCTACATGGACAGGATCGAGAGGGTTGATTTCAATGGGATGCAGAGATCTGTGATCCTGGACAGCCTCCCTCACCCCTATGCCATCGCTGTGTTTAAGGTTTGTTTTCCCCGTTGTCATTTTTTCCGTCGCACGCTGAGGTTGGTGCTGGAGGAGCACAGAGCACACTGAATTTGAATTTGATTTGGAGCAGGCACCACGCTTGCTCTCTTTCTGCTTCTGGCACATTCCCACAGATCCCCGAAACAAGCAAGCAAGCAAGTGCAGTCAAATCCAGGCCCAACATTCCCAAGCAGCTGCACCTCAACGTTTGCCACTCAGCAGATCCCTCTGTCACCCTCATTCCTGCTCAAATCCCACCTCAGGCTTTCCTCTTCCTCTCCCCCTTGGGCTGGGGACACTTTTCACTCTCCATGTGCCCCCACACCCAGTATTGAGGGTGATTAGTGCAGGTAGCACTGATGAGCATGGCCTTGCTGGTGCCTCTCCTCACGCTAAGAGCCAAGCCTGTGTTTCAGAATGAAATCTACTGGAACGACTGGTCACAGCTGAGCATTTTCAGAGCATCCAAAACCAGCGGCTCCAGGATGGAGATCTTGGTCGGCCGACTGAACGGGATCATGGATATGAAAATCTTTTACAGAGGGAAGACAACAGGTAAACATGCAGATGATCCTCCCTGGGATTTAGAAGTTCTTCATCCCCCATTTCCAAAGGTTCCCAGCCCACTGGGCCACCCTGGTTTGCATTTCTTGAATATGTCCCCGTTCCTCCAGGGCTTGAGGCTTTCAGGCACAGTCATGAGGAGGAGTTTCATGAGGGGTATATTCTGCTTTTTGGCTGCCAGGAGAGATGCTCCCCAGGGAGAGAGCTCATAGGGCACTCAGCTATGGTGACACCTCATAGTTCATGTCACAGGTCCTGGCTTTTCCATCAAAGTGTTGTATAGACCAAAAAACCCCAGATTTCAGGGCTGCACCAGCTTCATCCTCCTTTAATCATCTGTCTGCATTGTGACAGGGCAGTGTGACCCCCATCTGCTGTTTATACCCATTTTCAGATGGGTCCCAGACCACTGAAGGGCTCTGCCAGTCTCTGCAGGAGGCTGGAGGGACAAGAGGCACTCTGGGGGTGGAACCGACACCCTCTGGTAGACCTCCAAAGCACTGGGATGAGTTGTGTCCCTTCAAGGCCAATCTCTCCGCCTTAAAGGCCCTAAAACTCCCTGGAGCAGATGGCTCTGGGCATTCCTGGGGGTGACCTCAGCCCTCAGCCCTGCAGAGATGGCTCCTGAGGGGGTCTGAACCAAAGCAGGTGACACTGGGATTCCTGTGCCTCTGTGCTGGGCTGGCAGGTGACACAGGGATACCTGTGACCCTGTCCTGGGCTGGCAGGTGACACTGGGACTCCTGTGACTCTGTGCTGGGCTGGCAGGTGACACAGGGACTCCTGTGCCTCTGTCCTGGGCTGGCAGGTGACTTTGGGATACCTGTGCCTCTGTCCTGGGGTAGCAGGTGACACTGGCAGGTGACTTTGGGTATGATACCTGTGACTCTGTCCTGGGCTGGCAGGTGGCACTGGGATACCTGTGACTCTGTCCTGGGCTGGTAGGTGACACTGGGTATGATACCTGTGACTCTGTCCTGGGGTAGGAGGTGACTTTGGGATTCCTGTGCCTCTGTGTTGGGCTGGTAGGTGACACTGGGACTCCTGTGCCTCTGTCCTGGAGTAGCAGGTGACACTGGCATTGCTGTGACCCTGTCCTGGGCTGTCAGGTGACTTTGGGATACCTGTGCCTCTGTGCTGGGCTGTCAGGTGACTTTGGGATACCTGTGCCTCTGTCCTGGGGTAGCAGGTGACACTGGCATTCCTGTGCCTCTGTGCTGGGGTAGCAGGTGACACTGGCATTCCTGTGCCTCTGCCCTGACACTGTCCCCTCCTCCTGCCCTGCTCCAGGGCAGAACGCCTGCATCAGCAAGCCCTGCAGCCTGCTCTGCCTGCCCAGGTCCAACAACGGCCGCAGCTGCAGGTGCCCCGAGGGGGTGGCCAGCAGCGTGCTGCCCAGCGGGGAGCTCAGGTGTGACTGTCCCCACGGCTACGCCATGAGGAACAACACCTGCAGAAAGGAAGGTAAAGTCCTGTCTGGCTCCTGCTGCTGCCCAGGGCTGAGGTGGCTGCTGCCCTCACGAGAGGTCAGAGTGACCTGTCCTCTCTGGGGAGGAGTGGCCCGTTTCTGGAGGCACAGCCTGATGCCAGCTTGTTTCTGCTGTCCCTCCTGCCCCAGAGAACACATGCCTGCCCAACCAGTACAGGTGCTCCAATGGGAACTGCATCAACAGCATCTGGCAGTGTGACAACGACAACGACTGCGGGGACATGAGCGACGAGAAGAACTGCCGTGAGTGTCCTGCCCTGGTGGCCTTGGCCTGGCCTGGTCCAGGTGTCTGCTGTGGTGCCACCTCAGCTGAGCTGATGCTCCACACTCCTTTCACAGTCAGGGAGAGCAAGAGGCTCTCTGAGGGGGTAACTCAGAAATTGGATGGGTTATGTCCCAATCCCCTTGACCAGGTGAGGCGCCAGTGTCTAAAATTTGGTGAGGCTGATGCCAACTGTCTCCTGCATTAATTGTCTTCTGAAGCTAATTGAGGGCACAGTCAATGAGGAAAAGAGAGCAGATAGTGCTGACACGGGCCTCTTGTTGAGATAACAGATCAAGTTCACACGTTAAAGATGGAGATCACCTTTTTGAGCAAAGTCAGGAACTGCCAATGTGTGCAGAGGGGCAGATGTCCCACAGCTTTGCAGAGCCTGAAGGGTTTGGATTAGTGCTCTGTGGGAAAAGGGCTGGGTTTGAAGCTAGGAATCCCTGGAGGACCAGGAGAGAGGCTGTTTATGCCCATTTTGTACCGATAAGGAACTTCCCTCCCAGACAAAGTTGAGGTACCAGTCAGCAGAATCCAAATTTGAGTTCAGTGGCTCCAGAGATGCTGCCCTGGATCGCAACACTCATGCCCAGCTTCTCCCCTGCTTTGGCTGCCCTGTCTCATCCCACCACCTGAGGTTTCAATCCCTTTGTGGGGAGCAGAGAGCTCTACAGCCTTGGCTTCTTGCTCCCTGCCTTGGGAGTGGACATCAGGAGTTTCAGTCCTGATCCCCAGACACAAAAGTGACCCCTGTGCGCTCTGCTTTACATGGAGTGGCTAAAAATGGCATCAAAAGACAAGAACAGGAATTCAGCTTGGACTGGCAGGATCCTGTCCCTGTCCCTCCACTTCCCTGCACTCACTACACAACCTCAGGCAGCAGAAACCATTTTCTAACCACCACCTCCTCCTCCTCCTCCTCCTGCTGCTCTCTCCATCAGCAACCACCGTGTGCGACACCGAGACCCAGTTCCGCTGCCAGGGCTCGGGGACCTGCATCCCTCTGTCCTACAAGTGTGACCTGGAGGACGACTGTGGGGACAACAGCGATGAAAGTCACTGTGGTGAGTGCCCACACAGAGCTCCTCCTCTGGGCATGGGTGGGCAGCTGCTCTCCAGCCCTCTCTGTGCTGCTCAGGGGTGATGGAGGGAAAGATCCCCCTGTTTGCCCAGCCTGTCTGTTCCTCATTTGCTGGGGACTGGGAAATGGGGGTCAGGACCAGCCTTTATGGGGTGTTTGGGAATTAGGGACAGCACCATTGCTGACTGGGAAATGAGGGACAGGAGAAGAGAGCGAGGCTGTGTGCTGGTTCTTCCCCTCATTGTGTTCCAGCTGGGAGACTTCTGTGCCATTATTATCCAGCTTTCCTGCTCTGCTCCTGGGGTATTCCTGTGACCTGAAGCCCAACATTTTGTTTGCAGAGGCTCACCAGTGCAGGAGCGATGAGTTCAGCTGCAGCTCAGGGATGTGCATCCGTCTGTCCTGGATGTGTGACGGGGACAACGACTGCAGGGACTGGTCTGACGAAGCAAACTGCACTGGTGAGTGCTCAGGTGTTGGTCAAGAACCTCCTGATGCTCCTACTTTTTACTTCTAGCCTAGTAGACATTAGCCAGTGCGTTGTGCCTCAGTTTCCTTGCTTGTTAGAGGTGATGTGATGCTCCAAATCCAAGGATTTCTTTCCCCCAGGTTCACTGGGAATTTGCTGGCAGCTCTGAGATGCTCACACAGCGACCCAGCTTTGCTTTTTACCTGCAAGACTGCACCCACAGGCAAAGCTCTGTGGAATGGGAAGTGGTTTTGTGGCTGCTGAGCAGCCAAAGGGTTCTCCTGGCAAAAAGAGCTCCTGTGTTGCAGGGAGGCAGCGATCAGGCCAGTGGGCACTGGCAGCATTTCCCAGCTTTCACTCTGTTTCCTTGCCATTAATTTGGTGCAGAAAACAGGCACGCTCTTTGCAGCTTCTCCACAGTTAATTGACCTGAAGAAGAGGCAGGCTTAGTTTGGGAAGTTTAGTTTGGCAGTTTTGGTCCTCCTCTGGCAGCCTCATTGCTCCATGGGCTCAAAAACCTAAAGTAGAGAGTCCCACATAGAAGACCCACTCTTGTTTTCACTTACAGCTGTTTTAAAGCAGCCTGGCTGGCAGAAATAACCTTGTTCCTGCTTTATGCCTCCTGTACAGCAAGTCCTGTGAGCCTCACTGTGTGTCTGGAGCGGAAAGTCACACATTCCACCCTCCTCACCACCACAGTGATGCTCCTCAGCAGCCTCCTGAGGTTAACACCCACACAGAGCCTTCTTCTCATCAGAAAAACCAACAGATAGCAGTGCATTGGCCTTTTCCACTAGAAACAATCAAGCAAAGCTACCAACCAAGCCAAAAACTGCAGTGCTTGTGTGAGAAGAGACTTCTCAGAGTAGGCAGAGCACCAGTGAAAGACACACAGTTTTATTTATCAAGCCACACATGGGATATTTCAAGATAAAAGCAAAGCTTTCCATGGCATGAGGCAGAGCTCCATGGGGAGCCTGCAGGGACCAGGACACCCCTGGGAATGCTGGCAGCAGCCTGGCTCTGGTGTAGCCTGGAGCCTTTGGGACAGAGAGTGGCACCGGCTGCTGTCCTGGGGCTCTGGCACGAGGATTTAAGAGATCCCTGTCAGGTCTTTGAGCTCCTCTTTGCTCGCCCCTGTGGCGTTTGCTGTGCCTGGAGCAGCCAGGGCTGATCATGGTCATTAGTATTCCATGAGTGTGGCTTTCTAAGAAGGTTTAATTTATATTGGTATCACTTATCTCTCGTATGAGTTTCTCCAGAGAGAATTACTACAGGAGAGGAACCTACTTCAAAAAACGTGTCGGGTTTGTAAAGCCCCGAGTTGGAATTATCTAAGAGGATCACAATTATTTAAGGAACATTCCGCCTGACTTCACCGGGCTGCAATTATTGCTCTTATCTAAAATAATTACATTTCATGCTGAATACCTAATAGAATATTACTGCCACCAGATTGTACTATTTCGAAATATCTGCGAGTGCATGTCACTCTCTAACCTAAAACTCAGGATCGTGCCATTTAATTAAGTTGAACACTGCTTTTCTCAATAACTCTGAGTACTTTCCTGCTTGAAGGAGCAGGATTTGTCTCTGAAGTGACAACACAAACCAGGCTGCAACCCAGATACCCCACAGGCAGGTATTTTCCTGACAGGAGCCTAAGGAAAACCCCCAGGGAGAATCGTATTTCTTGTTTGCTTTGGCAACATAGAAGAGTCTTGTTTGCCTTAATTAAAAGGTCTCTTTGACTCTGTCCTGCCCTGCACGGGGGACTCTGCAGCTCTGCCAAGCCTTGCTTGATCTCGGTGACATTTCTCACCGTCTCTGGCACAATGCCACCGCTGCCACCTTTGCCCACGCGCCCCAAGGACTGAGATCAAAGGGGGAGAGGCTGCTGACTTTGGGGAGAGTTTTGGGAGAGCTCTACCCTGCAAAAGCCATCCCCGAGGCACAGCAGGCTTGTGAGCAAGAATGGCAGGGAGAGGGAAAACTGGGACTCAAGGAATTCTCCTGCCTGGGGTCCATGGGGTGGTGGGGACATCTGGTGGGGGGGAAGGAGCAGGGTGTGGTGGTGCCCCTGACTCACTCTCAGCTCACAGGGACACGGTGACACCCCACACTCAGGTGTCCCTCCCCCTGCTCTGGTTTCAGCAGTTTATCACACCTGTGAGGCCTCCAGCTTCCAGTGCCACAACGGCCACTGCATCCCGCAGCGCTGGGCGTGCGACGGCGACGCCGACTGCCAGGACGGCTCTGATGAGGACCCTGCCAGCTGTGGTAATGTGTCCTGTGTGTGTGGGGGGCTCTGCCACGGCTGGGAGGGATTTCTGCACACCCACTGAGCTAAACCAGCAGCAAACTCGGGGGGAGAGCCCCCACCCCTGCAAAAGCGATCGCAGTGAGGAGGCAACCGTGGCTTTTTGTAGCTCATTAAAACAGCTTTAGCAAAACCCTGAAAAACGTGCAACATCCACCCAATTCTGGATTTCAGAGAAGAAGTGCAACGGCTTCCAGTGCCCCAATGGCACCTGCATCCCAACCAGCAAACACTGTGATGGCATCAACGACTGCTCCGACGCCTCGGACGAGCAGCACTGCGGTGGGTACCGGGCTCGGGGGGAGCTGCTGGGGTCCAGCACTGAGGGCTGGCAGCATTTCACAGAGTCACAGAATCACAAGGTTGGAAGAGACCTTTAAGATCATAGAGTCCAGCCCAGCCCAACCCTGGCACCCAGTGCCACATCCGGGCTTTGTTAAACACACCCAGGGATGGGGACTGCACCACTTCCCCAGGCAGAACATTCCAGAACTTTATCACTCTTTCTGTGAAAACCTTCTTCCTAATACCTAACCTAAATTTCCCTTGACGCAGCTTCTGGTCTGCCTGAGCCTGTCCCACTGGGAGTAAAGCCCTGTGGGATACTGGGAAAGCCTCAGTGTGCAGCCATGAGCACCCTGTGAAATCCAAAAGTCACAGAGGGAGGACATGGTCAGGGAGGTGACCAAACCCCTGCTGGTGCCTGTGCCCACCTGAGGGGTTATTTGGTGCAGGGGTTATTTTTGTGCAGGGACACAGCTCAAACCTTTTGCCTTGGGAGCTCTCTGCAAGTCCCCACAATCAAGTCTGCGCGGATCCCAGCGGGTGACACTGCTGTTTGCAAGGATGGCAGAGGTGCCACTCCCGTCCTCCTGTCCTGTCCCCCTCTCCCTGCAGAGCCCCTGTGCACCCGCTACATGGATTTCGTGTGCAAGAACCGCCAGCAGTGCTTGTTCCACTCCATGGTGTGCGACGGCATCATCCAGTGCCGGGACGGCTCCGACGAAGATGCCAGCTATGCTGGGTGCTGTAAGTGTCACACTGGCACCTCTGCCAGGGCAGGGGTGGGCACAGAGTGAAACCAGAGGCGTGGGGAGAGCCAGGCTACTAGGAAGCTGCCAGCTGTCCTAAGAGGTGGCTCTAGACCGCGATGCTCTGCTTAGAAATGCGTGGTTGCTGCTGAGTGTGATCCTTCCTGCCCCAGATTCCCTGAAGCCCTTGATCTTTACACCAAACCTCTCCCTGCAGCCCAGGACCCCGAGTTCCACCGGACTTGTGATCAGTTCAGCTTCCAGTGCCAGAATGGCGTGTGCATCAGCCTGGTGTGGAAGTGTGATGGGATGGACGACTGCGGCGACTACTCTGACGAAGCAAACTGTGGTGAGCAGCACCCCCAGGGCCTCCTGCCTCTGCAACTCGAGCTTCCTTTGGATTTCAGGAGCATGGAGTACCATCTTCCTCATGTTTTCAGTCGTGTATGTGTGTGTGTGTATGTGTGAGTGTAGCTTTCCCTGGGCACATCACAGCGTGTCCTGCCTGGAGATCACTGTCATTTCCCTCCCACTGCAGGCAGGTAAAGTGAAGCACGCAGAAAACCTGTCACATCTTGTGCTTGACTAACTCCTCTGTGACCATATTTACTGCACAGACTTCCAGCCCCGAGCAGACAGGCACTTTGCAGCCAAACCCAATATTTACCACTGTTCCCTGGGTGGCTGGAGGAGCTGTACCCAGCCAGGCGAGGCAGCTGCAGCCTCATTTTGGAGTTGCAGGGTCTGCTCCTCCATTTCTGCCATGCTCTGGTGGATTCTGCTCTGGCTCTGAGATCAGGGGTGGTGTCTGGTCATGAAGAACACAGACAAAGCAGTGGAGGCAACAGAGTGAGGGCTGGGAGGAATGGGAATGCTGGGGATGAAGAGAAATGGATGTGCTTGTGCTGCTCAGGGTGATGCTCTCTGAGGTGCTCCCACCTCTGGGCTGTAATGAGGGATGCTGAGGTGAGCCTGTGGCTCATGGGACTCTCCTCTCCTCGCCAGAAAACCCGACAGAAGCCCCGAACTGCTCGCGGTACTACCAGTTCCAGTGTGGGAACGGGCACTGCATCCCCAACCGGTGGAAGTGCGACCAGGAGAACGACTGCGGGGACTGGTCTGATGAGAAGGACTGCGAGGGTAAGGACACCCTGCTGAGGCTGTGACACGGACAGGGTGGGGACTGGGACATGCTGAAGGAGCGCTCTGCCTTCCCACAGCCCCTGTGGCTCCAAAAATGCCCCATTAGTGGGCACTCGCATGCATTTTTTACTCTGTATTTTCGGATATCCCGATCACAGACACAACACAGACGAAAACACCGGGCTTGTGATGCCTCACCTGCTTCACCCTCGGTCAGCAGGGAGCTTACAGAGGAGCAGGGAGCTCAGGGCAGCTCTCCCTGGTGCATTTTTAGGATCTCCAGTTCATCCCCTGACCACGCTGATCCCCCCGACGTGCCTGGCCAACCATTTCCGCTGCAACAGCGGCGCCTGCATCATGAACAGCTGGGTGTGTGACGGCTACAAGGACTGCTCCGACGGCTCTGACGAAGAGGCCTGTCCCACCTCAAGTAAGCTCTCCTCTCCCTCACCCCTTCCCTTTTCCCAGATCACATCTGCAGGGAATTCTGGCCTTTCAGAGCCTCGCCAGGTTAATGACCGCCGTGGTGTAAAATGTCCTGCGGTCACCCTGGTGCCACCAGCCGGGACAGCGCTCCAGAGCAGGACATTCCCTGCGGAGCTGAGGCTTTTCCAGCCCTCTGCAGTCGGGAGAGAGGATGGCTCAGGCGTCATCCCCTGCACCTGCTGGATGGAAGGAGATTGCCATCTAGTGGAGTCGGGACCTGGGGACAGCAGCTGGTGGCGGTGCCAGCCCGGCCGTGCCTCGGTGCTTTCCTGCCCTTCTCTGTCCGTGTGCAGGACCCAACGTGACAGCCACGTCCCCGTCCCCGGCGCTGCCGGGGCGCTGCAGCCGCTTCGAGTTCGAGTGCCAGCAGCTGCACAAGTGCATCCCCAACTGGAAGAGATGCGACGGAGTGAGGGACTGCCAGGACGGCACCGACGAGAGGAGCTGCCGTAAGTGTGGGCGAGGGACACGCTCCTGAAGTGTCGCCCCGAGCCAGATCTTGTGAGCTCAGAATTGTCCCTTCATAGCTGGAGTAGCCCGGCTACCTGGATGGCTTCAAAATGAGCAGGATAGCTCTTGTGGCGGTGTTTGAAACAGAAAAGGTTTCATAAGAAACAAAATAACAAACTCTTTACAGAGAAAAGCCGTGCCAGGGCAAGAGATGCTCGCTCCTGCTAAGCACCCCACAAAAGCCATCAAATCTTTTGTTCTGTCCCTTTTCTACCCAATGGCTCAGGCGGGACCTCCTGGCCCCGGTCCAATGAACAGCCCCAAGTCTGAGGTGAAGGACAAAGGGTCCTATGAGGTGTCCCTGTACAGAATTCGAAGAGAAGTTTCCGGAGTTTTTGCCTTTTTTAGCCAACAAAGAGTACCTGGAAATTCTGTTGTAATTTGGTCACCCTGTCAACAAGAAGCACACTGCTACACGCTCCCACCTGCAGCCTGCCCTTGGCAAGCTCCTTGGGACGGTGGGAAAGCCTCTGAGGAGGCTTTGGTTGCTGGTGAAATCCCTGCAGGGAAAAAATCCTTTACAGAAAACAGAAATCCTTTACAAAAAAAAAAAAAATTAAAAAGGGATAAAAGGTCCGAGCGGTGCTATTCCCATTAGAAGTCCAGTTGTTTTTTTTAGTGGGGATGAGCTCCAGGTTCTTCTGAAGCCAGAAGGAGACACCCCAGTGGCTGACAAAAGGCCTGAGCTCCATCCCTGACATGCAGCCGCCTGCAAACCTTGCAGTGCTGCTGAGGGAACTTCCCTGCCTGCAGTCCTGAGCTGTCCTGCCTTTTGCAGCCACTCCGAGCAGCCTGTCGTGCCCCGCTGGGTTCAGGTGTGAGGATGGGGAGGCCTGCATCATGCTGACAGAGCGCTGTGATGGCTACCTGGACTGCTCAGACAGCAGTGATGAGAGGAACTGCACAGGTGAGCAGCAGCCCTGTCCCATCCCTCACCCTGCTCCTGTCAGCTCCAGAGCTGCTCTCCTGGATTTGTGGCCTTTCCCTCCCAACATCCTTGACTGATCTGCCTCTGCTCAGTTGTCCAAGCTACCTCCTCACCCATTTATCACCAGCTGGGACAAACTTCCCAGCAGCTTCCACACTGGCAATTTGTCTTCCAGCAGCCTCAGACACAGGAGAAAAAAAAAATCATCATTTTAGGATTGATAGGAGCAAATCTCTCTATTTTATACAGCCCACAGGTGAAGTAAGAGTCTCCTGCTCTGCTCTCCTTTGCAAGGTGACCCTGGGGGATGTGGCACGTGCCCTGCTGCCATCCCTGGCTGTCCCATGCTGGCCCTTGGTGGCCCTGTGGGGGCAGAGGGACAGAGCTCGCCCTGGGCTGGCAGCAGCGATCAATCACTGCCTCTGGCCAGCCATGAGCTTCAGCTGCTCCCCCACTGAACTGCTGGGGGCTGGGCATCAATCAGGTTTAGTTCTTTAATTAAATATTGATTGGGAGAGGCTAGCAGGTTCAGGGGAGGGGGAAGGAGCTGCTGAGATGCACAACTCAGCTGCTACAGCAAGGGAAAACCATCTCTTTTCCCTTGGAAAAATTGCCCTGCCATGCTGTCCCTGGACCCACGTGCCTGCTGGATTTAATTCCAGCTGTTTAGGGAAAGCAGAGTAGCAGCAATTTGCCTCAGCTCTGCTTGGTTTCTGTTCAGCACCACAGCTGAGCACCCCAGCAGAGCCAAACCACAACAGGGGGATTTGGGCTCCAAGTCAGAGAGAGAGAGCAGGGAATGGCCTGGTGGGAGCAGGGCATGGATTTGGGGCATTTCTGATCAGCACCTCCCATCCCCAGCTCTGCCAGGGCTGGGTTCCACCGTGCCTTTATCCCCTAAATGCCTCTGGGAAGGTCAGGCAGGGATTCAGGCACAGAGCTTGTGTCAAGGCAAGCCCCAAACTTGAATTACCAGCCTTTGCTTGGGTCCTGCTGCTGGAGACAAGATGTGATAAGGGAAAACACAAAAAGAAAGGCCCTGAGTGGTGACAGGGACAGCACAGACTGGTCACACCAGGAGAAGGGTGACACTGAGCAGTGTGCACTCACACACTTCCAAAATTCTCAGTATTTCATCAACAGCCACACTTTATCTTTCCTTAGGGGAAAGGGGATGCTTGCCTGATGAATGTTTTGGGTAGAACTAAGGGCACCAGGGGTAAATCCCTGCTCTGACCTGCCCTCTGTGAGCCCAGTCTTCTCCACTGATAAATTACACATCTCATTTAAATGGTGCAGACACCCCTTCAGTCCGTGCTGTTTCTACCTCCCCTGTTGTTGGTGTTACACACAAAAAAAACTCCTGTTTCTCTCCTGGGCACTGGGTTTGCTTCCCTGCAGTAAATCCACTTTTCCCATTCTCTGCTCAGATGACACAATTGTGTACAAAGTCCAGAACCTGCAGTGGACAGCTGATTTCTCTGGTGATGTCACCCTGACGTGGGCTCGGCCAAAAAGGATGTCCTCGACCTCCTGTGTCTACAACATCTACTACAGGTACATCATCCCTGCCCTGCTCTGGTAGCAGGTAAAGAGGACAAGCATGAGCACAGGTGTGCCTCTATTTACTGCAGAGAACCACCCAGAATCAGGCCTGAGCCATTCAGAGCTCCTTAATCAAGTTCTGCTTGGAAAATGTAATATTTGGTAGCAAAAGAGACACAAAATAGGGGCACCCAGAGGGCATTTGTGACAAACTGCATTGGTGTCCTCCTTGACTACTTACTCAGACAGTAAAGTTGTTATATTCTTTTTTTCCCACTTGGGCCTTGTCTTTGTGGGAGCATTAACAGCAAGAACAAAGATAATAAATCTGAACACAAGAGTTACAGAAAAACTCAGGGGTTTATAAGTCACCAAGTTAGTTGAGGCTTTCCAGCAGCATCTTTGCAAGATTGGTGGTGTGGCTTTACCAAAGGGAGCAGCAGCCTTTTGAAATGGTTCCATTTTTTTGGGCATCTTTTCAAGGCTGGTGGTGTGGCTTTACCAAAAGGAGCAGCACATGGAATTAAACCTTATAAAACGGTTCCATTTTTTGGGACAAATCTCTGTGTTCTGCGCTAAAAAAGCCCGTCCTGACTGGAGGCATGTGGCTCTGTCACTCAGAGGTTTATAAGTCACCAAGTTAATTCAGGCTTTCCAGTGGCATCTTTTCAAGATTGGTGGTGTGGCTTTACCAAAGGGAGCAGCAGCCTTTTAAAACAGTTCCATTTTTTGGGACAAATTTCTGTGTTCTGCTCTAAAAAAGCCCGTCCTGACTGGAGGTGTGTGGCTCTGTCACTCAGGACGGTCGGTGAGAGCATCTGGAAGATCCTGGAGACCCACAGCAACAAAACCAACAGCATTTTGAAGGTGCTCAAGCCTGACTGCACCTACCAGGTGAAAGTGCAGGTGCAGTGTCTGAGCCGGGTCTACAACACCAACGACTTCATCACGCTGCGGGCGCCCGAAGGACGTAAGCACAGCTGCTGCTCCCACCTGTGCCTGGCAGATCTGTGCTGCTCTGGCCTAAAATGTCCCTGCTAGCAACAAAAAGGGTCTTTCCACGGGTTTGGGAATTGTGCTGGGCTGGGAGAAAGGGCCACCCACCCCTTTGTTCTGGTTTTTCAGGGAGATGCTGCTTTTCCCCTGTCACCACTGTGGCTGTCACTAATATTTCTCTTCCTCTCACTAGTACCAGATGCTCCCCTGAACCTGCAGCTGTCCCTGAAGAAAGAAGCTGAGGGTGTGGTGATGGGCTGGTGGAGTCCCCCCGTGAACTCCCACGGCCTCATCCGGGAATTCATCGTGAGTCCTGCTGCCCACTGGGCCTGAGCCCAGCTTGGTGCCACGGGGATGGCAGCACACAGCCAGCTGCAGGGCAGGGAGGGCCTGGAATGGGATATTTTGGGGAGGAAATCTGCTGGGAACATCAGGCAAGTTGGGAGAAGAAATGCTGCAGGCAGCAGCACAGCCCTCGAGTTCTTAATTTCTCCCTTCCTGGGATGTCGTGCTTCTTTGTGCTGACATTTTGTCTCAGAGGGACCTGCTGACCTGTGGCATTTTTGAGCCCTCATGCCTCGTTTTGGTGCTCCTAGGTGGAATACAGCAGCAGTGGATCCAAGGAGTGGTCATCCCTCAGAACCACCGAGAACTACACGGAGATCAAGAACTTGCAGGTCAACACTCTCTACACGGTCAGAGTGAGTATTGCCAAAGCTCTCTCTCAGAGTCAGGGTTTCCAGAGCTCCCTCTAAGTGTCCTAAGTCCTGCACAGCCAAGAACTTGCTAAAAAACCAATTTGTTAAAAAAGCACCTTGTTAAAACCCTGCCCTTTAATGCCAACCCACACCACCACTGCTAATGCCTTTATTTGCAAGGCCCTTGATTTGCTCCTCTGTCCCAGAAGGCCAGGCTGGATTACAAAACCCTCCCTGCTAATTGCCCATTCCAATGTCACTGCAATTGCACTGGATGTGGGCCAGAGATAAACTTGGTCCTTGGTGTATCAGTGGGAAGAGAAGCAGATCTGCCTGTGGGGAGTGTCTGCACAGGGGAGAGGCTGGATAATTATAGACAGAAGTAATAAGAATAGGAAATGAAAGTCTGCACAGTGAGCCCTGGGAAATGTGTGCTTTGCCATTGTCCATCCTGCTGAGTTCTTGGGGAAGTTCACTGCGAGGGGGGATGGATCCCCTCCTCCAAATCCGTGTTTTTCTCACAGCTGGTTGGAGGCTTTCCTCCCATGGTATTCCTTCCCAATATAATCCGAAAGATTATATTGGCCAAAATATATATTGGTCTTATATATAAGACCCCAAAGAAATATTTGGCAGTAGATTCAGGGCTTGCACGGACTTCCCTGGCGTGGTTCTCACCTACTTTATGGCCCATGGAGTCCCAGGCTCCTTATCTGGATGGACTCCTCAAAGATCTCATCAGAGAGCAGTTATCTGCACCTCCCTCCTCTTAGATTCCTCTAATTGACTTTAAGCAGTGGGCTTTATCTCTGCATTGAGCATTTTATTGCCAAGTAATTAAGCTTTTGTTTGCTTCCCAGTCCTTTTCCCAGGAGCCCTGGCAGGTCTGTAACCTTGCTCTGCCCTGCTGCGGTTCCCTCACCCTCTCGTTTCATTTCCAAAGGTTGCTGCAGTAACCAGCCGAGGGGTGGGAAACTGGAGTGAACCCAAATCCATCACCACCGTCAAAGGCAAAGGTAAATCCTGTTGTTTTGGCCAGCTCAGAGAAGGTGACAAAAGGCAGAGGATCAGCCTGAAACAGCAGCAGCAGCATCCAGAGCCTCCTCCCCGGCCTTTATTCTCCCTGCTGAGCCTTTCATGCTGTTCAACAGCTTTGCTGCTAACAGTGACCTGTAAAAAGTGACTTTTGCACTCAGCCTGAGCTGCCTCAGATTCAGTGGCAGGTCTGGAGGGGTCACTGGCTCTTCCTCTCAGCTCTGGGGCACAGGGGATGGATGTGCAGCCCTGGAACTGAGCAAGAGCCTGTCCCCTCTCTCCCAGGCTGCAGACAGATTCCCTCAGACTTCTGTCGGCCAACTCCTGCCTCCAGACTGACAAGAAATTGCCAACTCCATCACTCTCACTTTAAAAGGATGCTGGCTCATCCTTCTCCCTCTTAGGTCACAATTATTGTGGCTCCTCCTGCAGGTTTAGACCATAAAAAACAACCACAGCTCCCAAGAACTATCACAACATCACAGTCTCACAGCAGATAAATTCAAACAGCGCAGTAAATAATTTCCTTCCCAGCCTGTTTTTTTCTTTTTCTTTTTTTAAAGAAAAGCCTTTTGAAGTCGTTTGTATTCACGCCAAGTTTTTCATCCAAACTTATGTCCCTGCATCAAAATTGTCTGCTAATTTGTCAGATGGAAGAAGGCAAAGAAAACACCAGGCTACTCAAAGTGCAGGATTCAGATAATGTGAATTACCTGATGGGTAGAAAAACAGAGGTAAAAAGAACAGAAACAGCTCTGACTCCAGGTTTTGCACGAGTGTTTGGCACCGATAGCTCCTGATCTCCCTCAGCAGCTCCTTGGAAGGCCAGGAGCTGTTAAGTGGGATGGGAGCTCACCCTGCTGAGTTCAGAGGGAGATCTCTTTGCCCAGATCCTGCCTGCACTGAGCAAGGCACAGAAAAAGCAGATTTTAGGTGGTGGACTTAAAAAATTATGTCAGGGTCTTCTCTGAGGGGGACACATCTTAGGTGAGGCTGGGGCATCCTGTTCTGGGAGCTGGGTGTTAACACAAAAAGCTGCATTTATCTGTCCCCTCTCAATAAATATTTTCATTTCTCTGTGCTGTACTAACAGGTCTTTTCTCTCTTTGCTCCCAGTCATTCCTCCCCCTGTCATCCACATTGAGAGCTACAGTGAGGACTCCATAAGTTTCAGCCTAAAAATGAGCACGAATATCAAGGTAGGAGTTTTTCCCTTTCCCTCTGAGCTGGGTAAATGGTGACTAGTGGCTGGGAGAAGCTGTCACCCACTGAAGCATTGCAATTACCAGTTATTTCATGCCAAATCATTTCTTGCTGCTCCCAGACTGCCCTGGGGCTCTTAATTGGGATGGAAAATACAATGTCAGGGGTCTGACAGTAACCCTGGTTCCCTGTGTGCATCAGCTGAGCTGATGGCTCTGTGTCCTTGGGCTTGACAGGTCAGTGGCTATGTGGTCAACATCTACTGGACATTTGATACCCACAGGCAGGAAAAAAGGACTTTGGTCATAGAGGGAGAAAAGTCCATCCAAAAAGGTAAATTCTGCTCAAAAGATAAAGCTTTGCTTTGGTCAACACTGAGCAGAAGGATTTATGAGAGGTTATAGGATTTTTTTTTCTGTTTAAACAATTCTGTTTAAATCTGGGCAGGACAAAGCAGCAAATTCTCTGTTTTGAGGACCTGGAGATTTCAAGCAGATTTGGGTTTTCCCCCCAGAGCTGCACTAGTCCTTTCTCATCACAGGGGGTTTTATTTGTTGTTCCATTTTTAACCTGCCAAAGGGAGTGGAAACAGAACAAGGATTTCTTGGGCTTGCATACAGCACTTGTTGCTATAATCACATTTCTGGTTTGGGAAAATCTCAGTGTGGATATGGGAAATCATCTGGGCACAGAAAAGCAAGGCTGGGTTGGATTCCAGACTCTCAGGTGCTTCTGTATAAAGGAAATCCCTGGAAAATCATGAAAGCACAGCCCAGGAGAGGCAGCCCCCGTCTGTTTGCTGATGCTGACCCTTCCCTCGTGCTCCCACCCTGCCCTCGCCGTGCTTTGCCTCTAATGGTGCCCCTTTCTCTTCTTGCCCAGTGGCCAATTTGACAGCACACACGCCCTATGAAATTTCTGCCTGGGCTAAGACGGAGCTGGGGGACAGCCCTCTGTCTTTTGTGCATGTGGTGACCAGTGGCACACGACCTGTGTCCCCAAGCCTCAAGGCCAAGGCCATCAACCAGACGGCCGTGGAATGCAGCTGGACTGGCCCCAGGAATGTGGTAAGGCACCAGCCCTTCCCTCAGCACCTCAGAGCAGCACACTAA
Source organism: Dicaeum eximium (assembly GCA_013396995.1). Classification (NCBI taxonomy): domain Eukaryota; kingdom Metazoa; phylum Chordata; class Aves; order Passeriformes; family Dicaeidae; genus Dicaeum; species Dicaeum eximium. The sequence goes on along the minus strand of VWZP01007822.1, from coordinate 337,866 downwards.
ACCCCTGAAATCAGGATAATTTTTTTGGATTGAATTCCAAGGCTCTGAAAATGTTGGGGATGATGAGGGAAGGAACCTCCTGCCTTTTAAATAGAAGCAAAGCAAGGCTTCCTGTCTGTTTGTTGCAGTGAGAAGTGGCTTAAACACAGCACAATGCTCCAGCAGCCTTGAATCAACTGCTGTTACCTGAGCCCAGCTCAGGGGTTTGGGGTTGGGAGCCCAAAGGCAAATGGGCAGATTGAACTTGGGCAAGACAGAGGGAAAAGCAGGAAAAAGGCCCAGAGAGAAAAGGGTCTTTGAAAAGGAAGGGTTTTCATGCCCCTAAAAAGTGACAGCCAGTGGATGCTCTGGGCCATGCCAAACTCTGTAGTTACTCTCAGTTCTTCTGTAGAAAGAACAGAAATAAATTTCCCAGGCTTGGCCTGGGAAACTCAGAGGAAAGAATGATGAACTATATAATTATCTCTTTTTGCCCCTGTTATTTACAGTAGTTGTCCTTCAGAGTGTGTTACTCTGAGTTCAATGGTGTGTGGGGTGCTCTCTCTACTCAGTGAGTCTGGTGATAAAAGACTGGCTGGATTTTTACTTGGGGGACTCTTCTTATAATAAAACTTGTTCTCTCACCTTCTGAACCTTGGAATCTCTCATTCCATTCCTGGCTCAACAACGACAAATGGTGACCCCCTCATACAACAAATGGTGACCCCCTCGTACAACAAAACCCTGCACCATCCCCTAACCCTGCTCTCCCTCCTCAGGTGTACGGCATCTTCTACGCCACGTCCTTCCTGGAGCTGTACAGGAGCCCCCACAACAGCACCACCAGCGCCCACAACGCCACGGTGCTGGTGCAGCGCGACGAGCAGTACCTGTTCCTGGTGGGCCGCCCCTCCCCTGCCCTCTGCCCACCCCTGGCCCCTCCAGGACACGGCCCTGACCTCTGTGCCTCCCTCCAGGTGCGGGTGGTGTCTCCCTACCAAGGGCCCCCCTCGGACTCGGTGGTGGTGAGGATGATCCCGGACAGCCGGCTGCCGCCGCGGCACCTGCACGCCGTGCGCACCGCCAAGACCTTCGCCGTCATCAAGTGGGAATCGCCCTACGACTCGCCCGACCAGGACATGGTAACAGCTCCTCACAGAGCTCCTCCTGTCCCCTGCACACTAAACCCTGCCTCTGAGACACATCCTTGCCTTTCTTCTGCTGGAGGAAGCCTGAGGTTGTGTTTGTGCTCCACATAAAATCATCACTGAGGTGTTGACACCTCCAGCATCTTCATTTCCTCCCTGCTGGCCGTTAGCTCAGCACTGTAACATTTAAAAAGAGTCATTTCTTGCTGACCAACTCTAAAAAGAGCCCTGGGCATGTGCCAAAACACCTTTCTGGGCTTTGGCTCTGCCCAGGAGGGCAAGGCTGGGCTGGGGCACTGCCTCCTGCCCCAACAAAGCCCGGTTCTGTTCTCTGCCACGCTGGAATACACTCAGGTCTCGCTCCATTGAAGGCCAGTCATTTTCTCAGTGAGCTTTCCCCTCCCATTCTGCTCCAGAGACTTTACCAGCAAAGGTTTGGAGGTATAAACCTTCCCAGCAGAGCTGGAAACTCTGACAGGGCAGGGGTTTGCGTTGCATCCGTGTGATTCACCGAGAAATCCAACCTGAGGTTTTCCTCCTGCTCTCATCTGTTCCACTAACTGCATTTTCTGTATCAGTAAATGCTGATTTGGGGCAGAGATCCAGAGAGAGGCTTGGAATTTTGCTCCCCAGCCTTTCTCTAAAGCTCAGCCTTGGTTTAAAGCAAATTTTACCCACTCTGTCTAATGTCCTATTGCTGTATAGCTGAAATTCTGCAGGAAAATAAGATTTTTTTCCATCAATTTCCTCCCCCTCCAGCTCTATGCCGTGGCAGTTAAAGATTTGGTGAGGAAAACAGATAAAATCTACAAAGTGAAAAGCCGGAACAGCACGGTGGAGTACACCATAAGGAAGCTGGAACCAGGAGGGAAATACCACGTGATTGTCCAGCTGGGAAACATGAGCAAGGAATCCAGCATGAAGATAAACACAGGTGAGGGACACACCCCCCATCCTGTGCTGCCTGGAGGCTGCAGAAATGTTCCTGCAGCTCTTGGTCCTCTCCCACAGCCAAAGCCCAATTTTGGGAGGTGATTCCACCCCCAATCAACAGCAGTGGAGAGGAAGCTTCTCAAATGATATCCAGTGTTTTTCTCCTGGTAAATGGAGATGAGAAAGACACCAGTTGGGCTGTGTACACATCATCAAGTACTGCTACAGCCTTACCACTGAAAAATTCCTCCCAGCTTCCACACCACAGCATCCTCTCCTCCAGCAGATCCCTTTTCCAAGCAGAGTATTGTGCTGATCCCTAAAAAAACCCACTGACCTTCAGAAATGACTCCATTCCTGTAAGAGGAAAGTGCCACCAGTGCTATAACCTCACCTGCTGCCACTTTTTCCCCCATTTGCAGTCCCCCTGTCTGCACCGGACGCCTTAAAAATCATCACTGAAAATGACCATATTCTGCTTTTCTGGAAGAGTTTGGCCTTGAAGGAAAGCAATTTCAATGAAAGCCGGGTAAGTTTTGCTGTGCCTCCTGTCCTACAGAAAATCCTGGAGCAGAGTCAGTGCAAGGCTCCTTTCACAGACTCTGAAATCCATCCTGTCCTTGGTGAGCCCTCTAGAAGAGCTCACTAAAATTCATGTCATGGCTGAGGCTCTGAAGCTGATAGATCCAATCAGTCACCTTTTAGGAACATAATTACCCTGCTAGAAAAGGACAATTGTCCCATGTGTGAAAGGACTGGGAATAGGACACTGCCCTGCCATGCCAGGAGGTCTGAGCGTTGTCATTATTCAGACTTGGATAGAAAATCTGTGAAATGTTGTCTGTCAGAGCAAGGGCAGGTAGAAAATTGCACCAAAAAAAAGCCCTCACCCTCCTGGGCTCTGTGCTTGGGTGGTCTGGGATGGGTGCTAAGGACAGAGCGGACCAGAAGAACCAAACCAGAGTCATTTAGGTCGGAAAAAACCTCCAAGATTGGGTCCAAGCTGTGCCCAATCCCCACCTTGTCCCCAGCCTAGAGCACTGAGTGCCACATCCGGTTGTTTCTTGAACACCCCCAGGGATGGGGACTCCCTGGACAGCCCTTCCAATGTTTAACAACCCTTTTAGTGAAGAAACCCTTCCTGATGTCCAACCTGAGCCTCCCCTGGCACAGCTTGAGGCCGTGTCCTCTCATCCTGTCACTTGGCAGAAGNCACATCATCAAGTACTGCTACAGCCTTACCACTGAAAAATTCCTCCCAGCTTCCACACCACAGCATCCTCTCCTCCAGCAGATCCCTTTTCCAAGCAGAGTATTGTGCTGATCCCTAAAAAAACCCACTGACCTTCAGAAATGACTCCATTCCTGTAAGAGGAAAGTGCCACCAGTGCTATAACCTCACCTGCTGCCACTTTTTCCCCCATTTGCAGTCCCCCTGTCTGCACCGGACGCCTTAAAAATCATCACTGAAAATGACCATATTCTGCTTTTCTGGAAGAGTTTGGCCTTGAAGGAAAGCAATTTCAATGAAAGCCGGGTAAGTTTTGCTGTGCCTCCTGTCCTACAGAAAATCCTGGAGCAGAGTCAGTGCAAGGCTCCTTTCACAGACTCTGAAATCCATCCTGTCCTTGGTGAGCCCTCTAGAAGAGCTCACTAAAATTCATGTCATGGCTGAGGCTCTGAAGCTGATAGATCCAATCAGTCACCTTTTAGGAACATAATTACCCTGCTAGAAAAGGACAATTGTCCCATGTGTGAAAGGACTGGGAATAGGACACTGCCCTGCCATGCCAGGAGGTCTGAGCGTTGTCATTATTCAGACTTGGATAGAAAATCTGTGAAATGTTGTCTGTCAGAGCAAGGGCAGGTAGAAAATTGCACCAAAAAAAAGCCCTCACCCTCCTGGGCTCTGTGCTTGGGTGGTCTGGGATGGGTGCTAAGGACAGAGCGGACCAGAAGAACCAAACCAGAGTCATTTAGGTCGGAAAAAACCTCCAAGATTGGGTCCAAGCTGTGCCCAATCCCCACCTTGTCCCCAGCCTAGAGCACTGAGTGCCACATCCGGTTGTTTCTTGAACACCCCCAGGGATGGGGACTCCCTGGACAGCCCTTCCAATGTTTAACAACCCTTTTAGTGAAGAAACCCTTCCTGATGTCCAACCTGAGCCTCCCCTGGCACAGCTTGAGGCCGTGTCCTCTCATCCTGTCACTTGGCAGAAGAGAAATCTCCTCCCTGACCTGGCCAAGGTCAGTGCACACCAGCAGGGGTTCCTGGAGGAGGCTCCACATTGCTCCCTGCCAGCTGACAGCCCAGCAGAGCTCACCAAAGCCAGACCCAGGAGCAAAACCAAATTTCAAAGCCCTTTTGGAAGGAGCAGACCCGCCCTCTGCAGCCGGGTGATTTGGGGTTTGTGTTTCCCTCAGGGCTACGAGATTCACATGTTCGACAGCCTGATGAACATCACGGCCTACCTGGGCAACACCACCGAGAACTTCTTCAAGGTGTCCAACCTGAAGATGGGCCACAACTACTCGTTCAGCGTGCAGGCACGGTGCCTGTACGGGGGGCAGATGTGTGGGGAGCCCGCCACGCTCCTCTATGACGAGCTGGGCACGGGTGAGTCCCCATTTCCTCCTCATCCTNGCAGGGACATCCAATGTCCCATGAACAGAAGATAATTAATAATTAACAGCCCATGAACAGCAGATATCTCCTGGAGGGAGGATTGGTTGTGGAAGAGATAAAGAAAACTGCCCAAAGAACAGCAGATACCTGCCCCAGCTCTGACAAATGGGAATTAAATGGGTACACACCTCCAGCTAAATCTTTCAACCTAAGACATCCTCCTTAAAAAATACTCAGGGAAGCCTCATAAATTCTTTAGGGATGTGCTGTTGGTACAAACAGCACTCGTGTCCCTCCCTCACCAGGTAAAGACTCCTCTGCCACCCAATCGGGCCGGGCCACGGACGTGGCTGCCATCGTGGTGCCTGTGCTGTTCCTGCTGCTGGTGACCCTGGGCATTGGCTTTGTGGTGCTCTACATGAGGCACAGGAGGCTCCAGAACAGCTTCACCGCCTTCGCCAACAGCCACTACAGCTCCCGCCTGGGCTCGGCCATCTTCTCCTCGGGGGATGATCTGGGTACGTGGCCCCTGGTGGCATTTGGGGACAGCACCTGGGATGTGACATTGGGGCAGGAATTAATTCCTGATCATGGTTTGGGCCACTCTGGTGTCACAATCTCTATGGATTTGATCTAAGAGTACAAATCACAGAATTACAGGGTTGTTAAACTTGGAAAAGACCTTCAAGTCCAACTGCCAAAAGTTTTCCCAACCAATCTTTTTATCAAATAAAACTCTCCTTCCAATGCAAATCACTTAGAAATGCATTGAGGACATGAAATCAGGGCAATAATTAATTCTTTTATCATGGTTTGGGCCACTCTGGCATCACAATCTCTATGGATTTGATCTAAGAGTACAAATCATAGAATTACAGAGTTGTTAAACTTGGAAAAGACATTCAAGACCATCAAGTCCAACCGCCAAAAGTCTTCCCAACCAATATTTTTATCAAATAAACCTCTCCTTCCAATGCAAATCACTTAAAAACAGATTTTAAAGTGCTGAGGGCCCCCTAACAGCTCTCTTTTGGGTTTGTTTTCCAGGAGATGAGGACGATGAAGCCCCAATGATAACTGGATTTTCAGATGACGTCCCCATGGTCATCGCCTGAAGCGCATCCCCGACTGTACAAAACCAAATGGTGTAAATATTTTATTTGATAAAAATAGTTGATTGTTTATTTTAAAAATGCACTTTGAGTTGCAATATGTTATTTTTATATGGGCCAAAAAAAAGAAGAAAAAAAAAATAATAATTTTAAGAATACACTTTGTAGTAATCAACTGTGAATTGCAGACTAGGTTGGTTGAGTAACAAATTGCTTTGATTTAACATTAATTTAGTCTTACAAGGCTATGCTTGCTGGGCATGCTTTTAAGTCTGTGAGATACTTTCCTTTGACTAAATTGGCTACTCGTTTTATTTTTCTAAGACAAGAATAAATTTATTTAAAAAAAAAATTCAGGAGATTATATATGTAGAGAGAGATAATATAGTCCCTGAAGGTTTTGCTTTTACTTTAGGAGGGAAAAAAAAATCTCCTTTGGACTTTGTTTTATATGAAAGTATTTTTGTTGTGTTAATTTATTGGGAAATCTGCTGCAGAACAGATTTCCAGAGTCGTCAGACATTGTACACATTCTTGTGTAGAACATGTGCCACTTTATCTTGCAAGGCAGTCGTATCTTGGCATCCCCATCATTGTCCTTGCCATGATAACAAAACCCCTCATTTTCACACAGTTTTTCTCCCTTTTAAAGACCCAATCTTTGAGCAATCTTAAGGTACAGCAGCACTTTTTTTTTTTTTTTTTTAGGGGTGAGTTTTAGCTTCCTGCTGCTGTGGGAAGTCAAAAATATCCCCACACCAAGATGTGCTGCCCAAACCCCTCCTGCTGCTGCCCCTGCCCATCACACAGGGCTTAATTAATCTGGAGCTTACAACCACCACATCACTGAAACAAAAAAATTGCCACTTGCACCTTAAAACTCATTTCCCAGATATTTTTAGGATACCCTTCCTCCATGGAGCTTCCCTCAGATGCCAGCACGGTGGTGGGACAGAAGGGGGAATCTCCAGTGTGTGCAGATCCAGATTTTCCACACTCACACAGAGCAATAATTACTGAAAATTTAAATTAATTTGGCCCACAGCAGGGATTGGATGCTCCCTCATCGGAATTTCCTAAAAGCAGCTGCAGTTTTACCTACAGCTTTAGAAATAATATAAACACACACACACACATCCATGTTATTTTCTCATCTCGCATTCCCAGCAGACACAATACTGGCTGCAGAGCCAAATGCAAAAAGTCTGCTTGCCACCGTTTGGAGCTTTGATTTTTTTTGTGACAGCAAAATGTGAATTTCACCAAAAAAAAATGTGAACCTCACCGCTACCTGCCAAGCCAGGAGCACGGCAGGAGAGGATGTTCAGGGCTCTCCCCTGGCCGTGCTCGATATATGCAAAACTTCCCACCAGGAAATGCAGCACACTGTCTTGTCACACTGTTTTTGTGAAAAAAACAAAGGTATTTTTGCTGTGTAAATGAAGTTATAATTGCAGTCTTCCTACAGATGAAACGAGAGAGGCCAACTATGTTTTGATACGCGACCGATCCGTTTAATTTCACGACAGAAAAATGTATAAAAAAAAAAGCTGAGGTCTGGATGGTTTGATACTCTAGAGAAATACTGACTCTATTTTCAATTACTGGTGTTAGCATTCCTGGTGACAGATCTTTCCCTCCCCAAAGCTGGGACCAAACTAGAATCAGATTTTTATAAGTAGCAGCAAGCTCGCAGAGTTGCAATATTTTTACCTTGTCAGTGGATCAGGTGCTGTTCAGGAGTTTGAAATTTTGAGTAAACTCAACCCAGTACACACAGCTCGATTTGCCTGGAGTTACAGCTAAACAGAGAGACCAGACTCTGACCCAGAGGCTAAACCAGTCTCAAAAACATAAATCAAAAGATTTTATGCAGGAGAGGAAGCCTAAAAACAGAGATAAGGAGTATTTAACCCCTTCTTTATAAAGTAAATTCTTTTAGCACAGGTAATTGAAAATTACAATGTAGCATCTCAAAATCTGGTGCCTCTCTGGTGAGGGTTAGGAGTGGTTAAATTCTGATATTTTACTCGCCCAGGGTAAATCCTGCTGCAGTAAAATGAGCAGAATTTAGAGTCTAGCCCATCTCTGTCTAGCCAGATGCCAAGGGGGACCCTTGGAACCACTTTATACCCTGCAGAAATCCCTTGGCTGGAGATTTCCAAGCGTCACCTGGGGGACAGGTCACTGCTGGCCACTCTGAAAGGCTCCTGGCTTGGGGACACTCGTGCAGAGCAAAGCATTTTGTACCCAAAACCCAACACTCTTGGTTAAATCTAACTCCCAAACACAGCAGGGCAGAGCAGAGCCCTCCGTGGAGCCACCCCTGTGTGCCCAGGGGTGTGGGGACACTGCAAAGCCCTTGTGGGGACAGCACTGCCACTCAGAGCTGTCCCCAACCCTCCCCTTCACTGCAAAAATCACCACTGTGCTCTCAGCAAAGCAACTTTCACAGGGCTAGTGTATTTTATACATAGAGATAGAGAAGTCTGGGCTCCAGGTGGGGAGTAACCGATGCAGTTCTGGGGTAAATTGTATATTTTTATGAACTTTTGAAGCACGGAATCTTGTTCACGGAGACATACAGGGGGTGGGAGGGTTCTGCTGTAAATATGGGACGTGGATGTGGATGTATATTTTGTTCTGCTTTCGTTTCAGTAGCCTTATGTGACGTGACATGACTTGCTACCCCAAATTTCGGGAGGCGAGATTTGGGTTGGCTTCATAGGAACCCAGGAAAATGTTCGGACCCGTACGGAAAACACAAAAAGGGTATGGAAAATACCCTGGTTTGGGAGGAACTTCCACCAGCTGATTTGTGTTTGCATCCATTTCAGATGTCCTTGGGCACTCTCAAGTCCATTTGAACAAAAGACTAAGGTTGAACACGAAAATCTGTTGAGGTTTTGGACCATGAGGCTCCTTTTGCTTTGGCTCAGGCTTTTTGGGAGGTTTCCTTTTTTGTGTTGGGGGTTTGGTTTTTACAAGAAAGGACAAGGAGGTACCGTTTCCCAGGCTGGAGACCTATTAAAGGTCAAAAAAAAGGCGCTTTTCAGTCTGAATAAACCCCATCTGTGGGTTGCCTGCCCTGTAAAAGCTCCCTGAACCCAGCGAGAGCAGGAAGCAGCTGGAACTTCCAGCCCCTCTGGGGTTTGCCCGAGGTCTGTACCCCAGGAAAGCTGCAAGAGGATTTCAGAGAGGGGTGAAATTTGGGGTGAAACCTCTGCCTGCAGGTATTCCATGTGCAGAAGAGCCGGCTCTCCCTGCCCTAACCTGTTCCAGGTGCTCCCACCTCGACTCAGCCCCGGGAAAAGCTTCTTTTCCTTGGACACAGATCGAGTTACGGAGAGGTTTGGGAGCTCAGAGCCAGCTGGGAAGGGGAGGGGAGAGCAGAGAGGCAGAGCTGGCTGCCAGCACCCACCTCATGTGGCCAGGTGGCCAGAGGAGCTCTGTGTGTGATGGTCACCACGTTATGTCACTCCTCCTGTTTCCAGAGTCACCAAAACCCTCACATTATCCACCAGGGAACCCCCACCTGAGCCAAGGAAAGTCTCCCTGAGCAGAATTCCCATCCCTGGCATGGCAGAGCTCAGTGTGAGCATCTCCATGCTTGGAATCAGAGCATATTTAACAACAACCTTCACCTACTTCCTGATGGAAATGGAAAATGTTTTTTTTTTTCCTGCAAAAAAATAACCTTTTCTGAAACAGCCTTCAAGTCTCCTTCAGATGGACTTGAGAAGGGAAATGGTGCAATAACTCAGCTACTCTTGGACCCCAGGAGCATCTTCATTCCTGGAAATAGCTGCAACATTATAATTAATCCTTACAAACTTGCATCAGTCCACAAGCAGCCAGCCTCTAATAGAGGTAGTGTCACCTTTAAATCAGGTTCTTTAAGTGAAGTTTAATGTTATACTATTTGAATTGCTACTCTGTGTCCTTTACTTGTTTTGTTGTTTTTTTTTTTCATTATTTGATTTCTGCTATGTATTATTGCACAATTTTGAAGGAGTTTTTGTCTGTCCATTTTTTTTCCCCCCTTAATGATAATAATAAAAATGGATTGGGTAAACAAAGCGGTTTCTGGTTTCTGAAATTGTTATCCAGCCTCTGTGTGTCTAGTGCAGGAAAAAGAAATATGTTCAGGAAAAATGTCTCCTGTTTTACAAAACCTAACAGGATTATAGAATCATTGGATGGTTTGGGTTGGAAAGAACATTAAAGCCATCTAGTTTCTACCCCCTGCCATGGCAGGGACACCTTCCACCATCCCAGGTTGCTCCAAGTTCCATCCAACCTGGCCTTGGACACTTCCAGGGATCCAGGGGCAGCCCCAGCTGCTCTGGGCACCTGTGCCAGGGCCTGCCCACCCTGCCAGGGAGGAATTTCTCCCTGATACCCAACCTAACCCTGCCCTGTGTCAGTCTGAAGCCGTTCCCATCCCGTCAGTGCTCCTGACAAACGGCAGTGCCAGGACAAGGGCGATGAGAATCAGGAAAATTGAGCTTTGTGCCGAAGGAGCAGCAGATCCTGAGAGGTGCCACCCTCATTCCTAAGGCAGTCACGTCTGCCTGTCCCTTCCCTCAAGGTCACCAACACCCCCAGACACCAAACATCATTTCCAGCCTGTCCAGCCTTCACCTCCACATTTGCACACCACCACCTCCAGCGTTATTTTCCGTGCTTCAAACCCATTCCCACAACAATCCCAATCTGCACTGTGCAGATACAGCCGGCACCTGAGCAGCCGAAATCCAGCAGGATTCCTCCTGGCAGGGAAGGGAATGAGAAGGCAGCAGCCCCCTCACACGTCCCTCATTTCCCAGCCCGGATAATTGGAAAGGCAACGTGATCTTGGTGGACGTAATTGAGGCTGCGAGCATCTTAAGTGTTGCACTTCATTAACATTTAGCTTAAGGCAACGTTAACAAACAGTTCCTTCCTCCCCCCTCGGTGAATGAAGCTGATTTTTTTTCCCTGCTGCCGCTGGAATAGATTGTTCCCCCCGGGAGGTACCTGGAGTTCCACCTCATTCCCAGCACCTCCTTTCTGCTGGAGGAACCGACGTGACTCTGAAGCCTCAGCGCTGTCACTGAGGAAACTTTAATGGGATGGAAGTTTGCCTCCTCTCCCAGCAGAACCCGCAGGTTTCTGTGCAAGATTTCCACCCCAAGCCTTTACTGCCTCCACCACAGCAAGTTATCACATTTTTCCCCACTACGATGAGAACCCACCAGAGGGGAAAACTGCAGTTCCTGGAGGAGCTCTGGGTGGAGCACAAGGCACAAACCCATCCAAGAGCTGGATCCAGGCTCCACTCACTCTGCTGCTCCTGAAAATTCACCTCTTTCCCCCAAACAACATCAGGGGCTGCTTCCTGCAACCACAGGGAGGGGAAGATGTGGATCCTGCCTGCAGCAGCGAGGAAACCAGGTAGAAATGCAGCAAAAAATCCCTTCCCACCACGGGTTAAGCTTTCCACAGAATGGATGGGCTCTGATGTTGAGAGAGCAGCTGAAGCTCTGGCTCACTGCTCCTCCTTTGAGCCAGCACTCCCAGTGCCTCGTGCCAGACTCCTGAATGGTTGTGTTTAGCCTTTCTCAGCTGAGAAGATGAAATAACTGAGGATATTTCACAGCAGAACTCAAGCTGGATTTTGGGACAGAGGAGCCAAGAGCTCCCAGATAGCCCAGCTGAAGGAAGGAAGGAAGACAAGGTCTGAGGGAAGGAAAGATTCATGCTAACCATCAACATCTTGGCTCCTACCACAAACCTCCCAACCTGCCAAGTGTGGGATGCAAGAAAAATGGCATCTTCCAGGATGTGAGGTTTATTTCTTTCCTGTAAATTCTAGGCATCCAGAAGCACACAGCCTCAAACTCTCAGAGCTGGGCTGACATCATGCCCAGAAGATTTTCTCTCGCCAGGCTCTGCAGACCTGGGATTGATTTAGGGAGCAGACTTGACCTCTTATTGTTCAGAGCACCTGCGTGGGGCTCTGCTGGAAAAAATCCCAGGGTGATGGAGGGTCATAAGAAAGGAACTAGACAGCAGTTTGGGAAAGAAGGAAAGACACTCAGTGAGCAGGAGGCCATGAAATTCATCCTGAAGCTACAACCTGACACCGGCTGTACAGGAGGGGAATGTTTTAGAGTGGAGGCCCTGAGGCAGAGGTGGACATGAAGCGACATTCATGTCACCAAGCCTCTCATCTCCAGGCTGGCCTGGCCAAAAGAGAAGACTTATTTTCCCTGGATCTTTCTTTAGCCAGTGGAGGGAAGCAGACACCCTCCTAGGAGGAATTTGGAACCTGAATAGAAGTTTGGGGCTTGAGTGAGCCACTCTCAATTGTTTTTGTACACTGGGAGAATGGCTGCCTGTGCGTTTTGTGTCTCCCCAAGCCTGAGAGAGATCCCAAAGGGCAATGAGAAGATGGAGAAGAGGTTGGAGGTTCCTCCTGGCCTGGGCTCTGTGTGACAGCAGGCAGGATTCATCCCTGCCCAAGCTGAGAGGGTCACTCCAGGCCTGGTCTGCAGCCAAGGATGAGGCACAGCAGTTCAGAGAGTGCTTCCCTCATCCTAAAATAGGTCAGACTCTCTTTGCTATAATGGGAACTCAACAGCGACTGCCTCACACCGAGCCTTGGGACTGTAAGACACCACAGGCTACGTGAAACGAATCCCAGAGCCGAGATCTGGGCGAGAACATCCCCCCTGCAGCCAGGCAGCTCCTGAAGCACACACAGCCTGCAGGCTGGAGAGCAGCCCTGGCCAAACATCTCCTCTTTGCCAGCCCCCCTGCCCCAGCTCCAGCAGAGCCCCAGCTCCTCTCCCAGCACTCTCCCCGCCCCCCCTTTGAGGCTGCTGGCCCCCTTTGGGCTTAGCCTGGCTCTGAAGTGACACAGCTTTCCCTCCCCCTCGCCAGGGCTTTCTGGGATCCCTCAGAAAGCCAGGAGCAGAAGCCTGGAGGCCAAATCCCGGTTGTGTGTTGAGTCACGGGACCAGCTTGGTGTCACATCCAGCCCCACTGTGCAGTAGCTGTACAGAACCCACAGCCAGCCCGTCTTGTACCCTGCAAATCACCACGGCACACTCAGAGCTGCTGAACACAATAGCGTGTTTGGCTCGTTCTTCTGCATCAACACCATTTCCAAATGTACTTTTTCCCTCCTAAACTCATTTAACCTCGCAACCGAGAGCCACAAGGATGGCGAGCTGTTTGTTCCGAGCCCAGATCTCCCGGGAGAGCAGGCACAAAGAATAGAAGGCAGCCCGGAGAGATGGGAAGAGGGAAAATCCAGAGAGGGATTCGAATGCACCGCCCTTGGAGACCGTGCCAGTGACCTGCTAAGGGTCTAGCCATCATAAATAAATAGGCTGCTTTTATTGTCTGGCCAAGCACGGTAATGCTTGAGCCGCTTCCAGCGGGTGGGGCCACGCCGGCCCCGCTCCTCCGTGCTGAGACAAAACAGATGTGGCTCACCCCGCGCCCCTCTGCGGGTCACCGGCGCTGCAGCCCCTCCTCGCCCGCCACGGGTCGGGGGATTCCTTAATGCCCCTCCCAAAGCCCCAGAACTGGAGCCAAAAACTTCTGCCGTGGTGGTGGTGAGTCCTAAGTGAGGGGCGACAGTACCAAGGGGTGACAGTGCCATGGGGGGACAAAGCCGTGGGGGTGACAGTGCCAAGAGGTGACAGTGCCATGGGGGGACAAAGCCATGGGGGGACAGTGCCATGGGGGGACAAAGCCATGGGGTGACAATGCCAAGGGGTGACAAAGCCATGGGGTGACAAAGCCAAGGGGAGACAGCGCTAAACGGCGACAAAGCCATGCGGGGACAAAGCCGTGGGGGGACAAAGCCATGGGGTGACAAAGCCAAGAGGAGACAGTGCTGAAGGGCAACAAAGCCAAGGGGCGACAGTGNGGGACAGTGCTATGGGGGGACAAAGCCATGGGGGGACAGTGCCATGGGGTGACAAAGCCAAGAGGAGACAGTGCTGAAGGGCAACAAAGCCAAGGGGCGACAGTGCCAAGGGGTGACAGTGCCATGGGGGGACAAAACCACGGGGCGACAAAGCCAAGAGGTGACAATCTCAAGGGGTGACAATACCAAAGAGCACAGCCCAAAACCCGCTGCGATCGAAGCACCGCGCTCCTCTCCCTCTGCACAGCCCCAGCAGATGCTCTGCACTGGTCCTAAACCCCCCCAAGCCAGACCCCAGGTACGCTTAGGGGAGGGGAGAGCTCAGAAGCAGCTCTGTCTGTACCAGAACCGATAATTCACTTTTTAACCTGATTTTTTGGCCGGCTCGGTCCAAAGCCGGCAGCTCCCAGCTGGCCCTGCTGCCACCCATGTGCAGTAGATGGCAGCAGAAGCTTTAGTCACTGGCCACCAAACTCGAAAGGATCCCTCCTCCTCCTCCCCCCTCCTTTTTTTTTTTTTTTTTTTTTTTCTTTTTACTTTTGGTGGCCTCAAAAATTATTAGTTCCAGATGAGCTCCCGCCATTGTAATAGTCCATTTAACCCGATCCACTCTGGGCAGAGTCAGTGCAAGTTCAAATGCAGCATTTTCACGTGCAAACCACACATCAGAGACATTTTTTCCGCGCAGCTCTGGGCACTCCTCGTGCAGCAGAAAAGGGGAAATGCGGAAGGTTAAACCTCACACACACGGCCCGGCCCTGGGCAACAATGGCACTTTGTCAAGGCAGCGCTGCCAGAGCGGGGCTGAACTTCTGAATTGAACCAGGAACCTCAGCACTGCTTCTCCCTTTGAAGATTAGCACTAATAAGCCAAACCAGTGGGTATTTTGTTTTATAAGGAAAGAGCATTTCAAGTCACGTACGCTGCTATTGTTGGACACAAAACATGTTCTGTCTCTGCCTGTGGTGACTCCAGCGACTGCTCCACGCTTGTCTTTTGCTGGGATTACCTTTATTTTTATACTATATTAAATTTACCTCCCACCATCTCTTAGGCCTGTTAAAACTGACGGCGTTTCCCAGGGCTAACCACACATATATAGTTAAAAACCTCATTTTATTACCATATTATTTTATTATCATATTCAAATTTTATGCCTTTTTTTGGATGAAATATTGAGAAACAATAATCAAAACGACCAGATTTCCCTCCTACTGGAATAACAGGCGCATCTCATATAAACAAGCTCCATGTAAGAGGTGCATTAAATGATTTGTTTCTGGTAAACGAAGACAGCTCTAGCACAACACATGGAAAATTTCATGTTGTTTGCTTTTGTAATTCACTGTACACACAGCCTTTAATCTGAGGATCTCCGAGCACTCTGCACAGTTTAATTAAGGCCCACAACTGCCATGTTGGGGAAGTACATTAAGCGCTGTTATGCTGATTCTTTACAGATGGGCAGGCTCAGGGGCTGAGTTGTGTGCTCCAAATTTCCCTCTCCCCATCCTGGATGGGTCCTTAAAGCTTTTCCATGTGGCCTTCCCAACGACAGCCAGAGAAAATAGCTGAACTTAAAACCCCAACCAAACAAGCAAACCTGCTTTCATCCAGGGCCGAGCCTTCCAATGACATGTTGTACCTGCAAAGCATCTGACTGCATTCCCACTCCCTCAGTTCTGGTGGAAATTTGTGTTTCTGCCATGTGGATCAGCACAGGGCCGGGGTAATTCTGTGATTCTGCCTTAAATACCCCCCTGAGCCGCCTGCCTGCATTGGGTTAAACCCCAAAGCCGTGTACCGACGTGACCCCAACATCGGGTCAGGAGCCAGACCCCGTCCCAAACTGAGACCTGCCGGGCCCCAGATTGTCTGTTTTGCTGCAGAGCTGGGAAGAAGAACATCCCAGCATCTTGGCTCCCAAAGCCCCATTTTTCCACGGTATTCTCTCCTGCGGGATCTGTATGGAAACCGCTCCTAGTGCCGAAGCCACGGGACAAATGAATGGGAATTCACCCTGCCAGTGATATCCATCATGAGACACAAGGCTGCACAGAGGAGGGGCACGCTGAGCCCTAACCAGCTGCACATGTACAGTGTCTGCCTCATCCAGGCCCTGGCCTGGGGCGCTGAACAGTTGCTAAACCCTGGGAGCGGGATCGGGAGCAGCCGGGTCAGCCCCTGCTCCCGGCTGGTGCCCTCACACCTCAGCCACTCGAGGCCACCACTTCCTCACTGGCCTTGGGAACGGGCAAGCAACCAGCTTTGGCCAGGGAATGAATAGGTGCTGAAGTCATTCAGCTTTTCCCAACATTGTTCCAGCTCTGGCTGCGGAGCAGTTCCCCATCTCTCCCTTTTCCGTGTTCCTTCCCCCTCTCCTCTGCGAGCTCCTTTGTTCTCGTGTTTACAGCGGCATCGATTTGCTGTCAGAAGGCAACATGGCCTTGGAGTTTCTGTACACACACAGCCCAAACCCAGCTCCCTGGAACCTGCCCCTCACACCCTGACTCCCTGCCACGGGCTGCACTCGTTCTTTCAGATGTCACTGCCCCTCCCTGCTCCTCTCAAACCTGCTGGGGACAGTAGGGGCACAACCCATGGCCCCACACAGAGCCCCAGAGAAACACCTGGGCAGGACCAGCTCCTTCTGCTCCTCTTTCCCATCAGCTCAGACATCTCCAAGGTTTCGGGCATGTTTTCCTCTTGTGATTTGAAAAAATCCCCTCCCTGCTGCCTGAACAAAAGTCTGGCTTGGTTGTGCAGAGTAAGCAGCCCCAGGACTGCTGTCCTCGCTGTGTTTGCAGAATTGATAGAAAACGTGAAAGGACAGGGCATAAAGCATCTCCCTCCTGCTCTGCCAAGATGAAATCCAGCTTCTGGGTCTCTCCCAAAGAGCTGAGGGATTGCTGCCAGCCCTGCTAATGCTTTAAACGGGACCATGGGCTCCATCTCACCTCATGAAGGTACCCGGGGGAAAATCTGCCAGCCGTCTCCGTGCTGGGTGCTGCACCAATTTCCATGACCTGTTAAGAATTCCCTGCCTCTCTCGGCTTCCAGCAAGTGTTACTCCAGGTTTCAGAGCAGCAGCACTCTGCTCAGCTCTATTTATTGCCACCTCACAGCCCTCCAGCCAAACCTCTCATGGCCATTCCCCTGGCATGGGGTAACTCACGTCCCTTTAGAGGCTTCTCAGAGGGCTGAAGCCTTTTTTTTCCACTTGGTTCCAGTTTCCAGATCCCCTCTCTTTTCCAAGCTCCATTGCTTTTACCTGCTTTTGTTCAGCTCTCCTGCGAAAGGAGGGGTTGGAAGGGGTGACAGGTCTGTAAATATATCTGATTGTCTCTGGGAGAAAAAAGGTAGAGCAGAAAGAGTGATGGATACACTCTTCCCCTCCTTGCACTTGGGACAGATGAAGGAAGATGGCAGATAATTGCTCTTTATTGTGCCCCGGGTTCACCTTAAGATGAAGGAAGTGATAAGATTTCAATTAATGTCATTTAAGATTCCCTGCAAGCTGTCCTGTTCCTTTCTTGGCTTCTTTCCTCCTCTCAAATCGTGGTCCTCAATGCTGCTTTTGTAACCCCACGGGAGCTCCCTAAATGGGCCACATCCTCACCTGGTGAGCACTGTCAGGGCTTCGCCGACAGCAGCGGAGCAATGCTAATTTAGACCAGATGCCAATCCCCCTGCAGCCCCGCTCTGGATTTATTGTAGGGCAGGGTAGATAACATACTTCATTATACAAAGCAGGGATCGTTTTCCAGCTTGCCCAGGAATGAACCGAGGAGCTTTTCTAATCAGCTTAAACTGATCAAGATACCCGGGCACGGAAAGCCTGATATGATATCCAGGTTTCTGTGTAAGGCACCTAATGCTGAGCTTTCTTATTTTCCCGAGTAACTGCATCAAATTCCTTGGGATTGCTTCCCTGGAAAAGGAGAATACAGGGAGCTGCAGCCCAGGGAGCTGGCACCCTGTTGAATAACACACAAACACACTGGGCCAGAGAGAAACCTTCACTAGATATTGGTTCTTTTAAAAGGAAAAAATCAGAAAAAAAAATATCAAAAGAAATAATTGGTTGCACAAAGCTGCTGGTGAGATTTTGCATACCAGAAACATTTGAATTTTGATCTCATTTTACCTAAAGCCAGGAGAAAGCACTGAATCACCAAGGTATCCCAGAACAAGCCCCAACATCTTGAAAACGTTCACACTGATCCCTTCAGATTTTCAAAATGTCTCCTTACAAATATCTGCTGGCACGCAGTCACAACATCCTCCTCTCCGACTGCGCCGCTTCGGAATAAAGCAGAATTTCCACGTAAAGAATGCTTCCACAGACTTCCTAATTCAAACAAATTATATGTATGCATTTATGGCTACAAACAGCAGTGAAACCCCCCCCGACAAACATCCAGCAAAGCAGCACAAATAGCTGGAATTCTCTGCCCCCCCTGCAGATACACTAATGTTTATTGTACCCCAGAGCATCCATTTTCGCTCCTCTGCTATATATACACGCATGACGTTTCCATATGTTCTGCAGCTCAGCTCCCTGGTAACATCCCACCCTCCAGGGGAGGGGGAGAAGCCTGGAGCAGGGTGGGGGACTCAGCAGAGACCCCGGGTCGGGAGGAGCAGGGTGGGGAAGAAGAGCGGAGCTGAGATTTTGTGCCTCCTCCTCCCTCCTCGAGCACCTGAACCCAGCCCAGTGCTGCCACGGCAGAGATGCCACAGCAAACACTGATTTTCCTGCCCATGCCCTGAAGCAGCAAACCTTCCCCTGCTCCTTTTCTTTTTTTTTTTTTACAATAGCCATTCCCAAGGTGTGAAATCTGCGGGGCAGGTTGGGGAGGGGGTGCTGCATCTGTGACTATGATTACAGGTTTAAAACGTGTGAAGTCTTTTCAGATTTAATGAACCAGAATGTGACTTTCATTTTGGCTGCGCATATTTTGAACCCCTAATACATGTTTATTTAGTCTAATTAATTGCCTTTTTTTTTTTTTTTTTTTAATTTTTCCCCTCTGAAAGATACCTGCTCGGCTCTCCCAAGTATTTTGCAGTACCCACACACAACAAAGGCTGTTCCCTGCAATCCACGGGCTGGCACCTCCTCGTTCCTGGGTTCTGCACGGGGGGAGGAGGCTGATTTGAGAAGGAATCACTGCTCTCCAACAGATTAGAAAGTAATTTTTCCCCTCCTGGTCGATACTGAGGCGCTGCATTTACCTGATGTGGATTGAGCAGGTGCTGTGGCTGGAGATGGCAAAGCAGGCTGGGATGAGGAGCTGTGCAGAGATGTGGGATTAAGGACAGGCAGGGACACTGTGAACGCTGCACAAGTGACCTCCTCGGAGAAAGGCAGGGATTTGCATTTGTCCTCTGTGATTTCAGTCCTCCAGCTCAAGGCAGGAAAATAACGTGGCAAAATAAACCAGGAGGAGGAAGTCCTTGAACGCCAGCAACAGATATCAGCATGTAAGAGCCCACTGAGCCACAAGGCTCTGAGGAGCACAGCCTGGCAGCTTGGAGGTGGAAAAGCTGGCACTGCCATGAGGGAAATCCTTCCCAGCAGCTCCAAGACAAAGGGCAGTGCCAGCCAGAGCCAGGGCAGGGGATGGGAATGTTCAACCCAAGCATAAGGGGATTGAATAGGTGATGCTGTACAGAGCTACACATCTAGAGCCTTCCACCTGGAGCCCTGCGTGCTCCTGTGACTGCCTTTGTCCTGCCAGGACCTGCTCAGAACCCTCTTTTATTTCTCTTTTCCATCCTGCTCTGAACATGATGCAGTAGACAAAACCTCAAGTCCTGAGCATGAGTCCATCCTGCTCAAGTGATCACCATTGATCACATTGATCAAAATCTGCCTGCACTGATGGACAGGACGATCCATAAATCCCCCCAGCCAGGGGAAAGCTGCTGACCTGCAGTGAGTATTTGCAGGGCCACATCCCTCCTCTGCTCCCTGCGGGCTGGGGGCTCAAATCTGAAACCCTCATCGGGCAGTTTCTGATCACATTTTCCTGCCCTCGAAACCCTTCACCCCAAACATCAAACAGGAGTGGGTTTGTTGTTTTTTTTTTCCTCTCTACTACGAAAAGTTTTTCAGGACAGGAAAACGGTTTCCTGTCCAGACCAGACACCGGCTTCCTGCAAGCTCTCCAGCAGATCATGTAATCCAACGCCCCTATTTGTAAAACCAAGATGATCGATTGCCTTTGTCTCCTCTCCTCAAACCTCCAAGCTGTGGTCCTTAAAACCCCCACGTGACCAGGCATAACTCTGCCCTGATCTCACACAGCACTGCAGCCATGCTCATAAATAACGGCAGAGTTACGAAAGTAGGATTTACAGTAATGCGTCAGAGCGCGGGATGACAAAATCGCCCGCGTTTACTCTGAATTTACATGAGAATAAACAAGGCCAGACTTTTGCCCTCGTTCCGCAGAAGAACCCCAGGTCGTGCGTCTGTGCTCCATCTCCTCACCCCCACAGCCCCTCACGTGGAATTATGTTTATTTTAACATTATGAACTTGGAAAATTGAAGTTTCCCCCAGGCACACAGCTCTGTGGGCTCTGCCCCAAGGTGGCTGATGGATGGGGATGTGGTGAGGGTTTTGCTCCATGGCTCAGCCAGAGGAAGCTTTGGGCTGTCCCTACACACCCACGTGCACCCCAAAACACTCAGCACACCTCACCCTCTGGAGAAATCCATATAAACCCACTAAAACCAGCTCTGCTTTGGGAGGACAGAGAGCTGAAAGGGTTAACTGGCTGCTTTAGGGATGAGCTCTGGTTACACAGAGAACATTCAAAAAACCAGAACATTTTGGACATGGGCCACGAATGCCAATGCTCTGAAGAGTGAACTGGTGAGGTCAGAGCTGGTGCTTCTGGGCTGGTAGCAGTGAGATGGTGGAGCCAAGAGCCACCCTCCAGTGCAGGAAGGAGCTGTGCTGGGCAGGTCGGGCACTTATTCCTTCCATCCCACAGCCCTGACACCTTCTGGCCACCTGAGGCTTCCAACATGAGCCAGTGCTGGCCCACATGGCACCTGCTGCCTTTTCAGAGGGCCACTCCAGCACGTGGAGCTCCAAGGAGATGCTCCTGACTCATGAGGAGAGCCGAGAGTCACCGCTCTGACCCTGCACCCCACAGGCATTCATGGAAGCCACCATCAACTTTCAGAGCCCCAAAATCCCAACATTTTGTTAACGGGACCACTGAGCCCCTGGGGCACACCCAGCTCTGACAAAGCAGCCCAGTGGTGGCCACAGAGGGGGTCCATTGGCCACTGCAGAGCCGTGGGAGGCAATCCATGTGTCCCCGTGGTGGGTTGGTGTGGTGTTCTCAGAGTCTCAGTCAAAGAGAGAAAGAGAATTTCTCACAGGCTCATCCTGGGAAAGCTCAGAGAAAGAATTTAAACAATTATTATCTCAATCCCTGCACCTGGTGTTTGTGAAAGATGTTTACAAGTAGGTGTTGTTCCCTCCTTGGCCAATAGTGTGAGAGAAGGTTCCTGAAGACCAATCAGGGGTTCACGATGATCTCTATAAGAACGGTGAATTTCTATTAATAAATGCTTTTTAAGCCTTTGAATCATGCAGTCTATTGTCACCTTCTTGTGTCCCCTACACCTTCGGTGACAGGCTGGGGTCCTGGCTGACGAGGGACAGGCTGGGATGACTTTTCAGGAATATCAGTGAGTAGGAAGAGATGAAAACACGAGGCAGCAGCCGCAGGGAGGCCGGAGAGAGAGCTCCATCCCTCTCCGAGATGGGCTGAGGCTGCTGGCAAGCAGAGGGCTGGGTTTGATGGCCCAGGAGGTGCTTTGCTCCCGTGGGGAGGGGATGGCTGTGGAAAAGCCGATGGTTATGTAAAAACCGTCCCTGCTGCAGCGTGGCAAGAGCAAAGGGATGGGGAGGAGAGGCAGGAAAATGTGCTGACCTGGCTGTTCCTGTCACTGCTGAGAGCCCACACAGGCGCGGCCCCAAACAGCACGGCCCTGCTCGGCTGTGCCCCGAAAAATGGGTATTTTCTGCTCAAAGACCTCTGCACAGAGCGTGAGCCTGGTGGAGTCTCTCCAGGGCTGGGAACTGAGCTCTCCCACCAGCTGCTCTCCCGTCTCCTCCCTCTGTCATGGAATGGTTGGGGTCAGGAAGGACCTTAAACATCCCTGTCCCTCATGGAATGGTTGGGTTGGAAAGGACCTCAAACATCCCTGTCCTTCCATCCCTGTCCCTCATGGAATGGTTGGGGTCAGAAAGGAGCTCAAACATCCCTGTCCTTCCATCCCTGTCCCTCATGGAATGGTTGGGGTCAGAAAGGACCTCAAACATCCCTGTCCTTCCATCCCTGTCCCTCATGGAATGGTTGGGGTCAGAAAGGACCTCAAACATCCCTGTCCTTCCATCCCTGTCCCTCATGGAATGGTTGGGGTTGGAAGGACCTCAAACATCCCTGTCCTTCCATCCTTGTCATGGAATGGTTGGGGTCAGAAAGGACCTTCAGCATCCCTGTCCCTCATGGAATGGTTGGGGTCGAAAAAGACCTTCAACATCCCTGTCCTTCCATCCCTGTCCCTCATGGAATGGCTGCAGCACCGCGGAGCTTCCTTCCCTTCTCCTGGGGAAACAACGGAGCTCACGGCAGCGATCACAGCACCACCCATGGGATGGGGCAGGAGCGGGGATACCTCAGCATTCCCGGGGTGTCTCAGCATTCCCAGGGTTATGTCATGATCCCGGGATAGCTCACGATTCCCACGATGGGGATAGACTCTGAGATGTCTCAGGATCCTGGGGATATCTCACAATTCCCAGGGATATCTCAAGATTCCCAGGGATATTTCAGTACCCCAAGGATATGTCATGATTACTTGGATCTCTCACGATTCCTGGAATATCTCGGGACCCCGAGGTTATGTCACCATTCCCTGGATCTCTCACGATTCCCAGCACATCTCAGCATTATCGAGATATGTCACGATTCCCGGGATATTTTACCATTCCCGGAATATGTCACGATTCTCGGGATCTCTCACGATTCCCGGGATATTTTACCATTCCCGGAATATGTCACGATTCTCGGGATCTCTNCCGAGCATCGCCCGCCAGCGCTCAAAGCGCCGCGAGCTGTTTGGGTTCCGTGTCACATCCCTTTCCCGGGGTATTGAATACTGCTGGATATTCAGTATACTTCTATATTTAATATAGTTCTATATTCAATATAGTTCTATATTTAATATGCTTCTATATTGAATATACTTCTATAATCAATATACTTATATAATCAATATACTT
>VWZP01007822.1:256283-307066 GCA_013396995.1 Dicaeum eximium | reverse complement strand
AAAAAAGAAAATAAAATGAGAAAGAAGGGTTGCTTCACCTCGGTCGCTTTTAAAGTCAGTTTAAGAGCGTGGCTGGGGTGCTGTCGGTGCAGCAGCAGCCTCTGCCACACAAATCACAGGGTGCCCGAGTGTTTCCTTGCTGGAGCATCTGCTAACAGAGCCATTTCATCCCTTGCACTCTTCATTTATTCCCCCTCCTGCCCACAGCAGCTCTGACAGTGTGGCACTGCCTTCAGGGCTCCCACTGGAAATATCAAAATGCACTGAGAAAATGAAGAGAATATTAAAAGAAAGGGACGAAAAAAAAAAAAAAAAAGCACCTACAACACTTAAATAAAGGTAGGACTGCTGGCAGTGACATGTTGGAGCACAAGGGTGCCCCACATCGGGGCAGGGTGTGCTAGGAGGGGCTGGGTGCTGCCAGGGACTGGCTCCAAACGTGTCCCAGAATGCTGCCAGGGCTTCCCGGTGCTGGCTGGAGGTGAGCAGGGCCACATCCCCCTCAGAGCAAACACAAATCGTGTTGGAGACGCCGGGAATGTCCTGCCAGGGCGGGGGGAGCCCCGTGTTTCAACATTTAGCTGACATGGCACAGAGAAGCCCAGCTTTGAGGAGCTCACGAGTCCATTCCTCCCAAAAGCAGTGTCAGGAGCTGCAGGGGGCTCAGAATGAGTGGGCTCAGAATTAATGGGTTCAGAATTAATGGGCTCAGAATGAGTGGGCTCAGAATGGGCAGAGCACGAGGGCAGGGAGGGTCTGGGGTAAATGCACTGGGTTTTCCTCTGCTCCCAGGCCAGCAGAGGTTTGGGGTGGAGGCTGGGAGCGCAGCACAGAGGGGGCTGGACACCCTGTGCTGGACACAGGAGCAGCCCTGCAGCTCAGGCTCCATGTGAAATATCCCTGCTTAACCCCTGCCCTGGGCCTCTGAGGAAAAACCAGGGTGAGGAATCGTTCCTGCAGCCTTTGCCTTCAGCCTCAGCGAGCTGCTCCACAGGAACAGAGGGAAACTCTGCTGAAATGCCTTTATTTGCTGCTGATGCCTCTGGGGTGAAGGAGAGGCTGCCAACAGAGTGGTGACACTGCTCAGAGCTGCAAGAAGAGCAGCAGAAGTGACAGCAAGGGACACCTGGATGTGTCAGCGGGGCGGAGCTGGGCTCCTGCATCGCTGCTCGCACCAGAGCAGCCACCAAGGAAGGTGACTCAGGACAGGTGACTGAATCTTTTGGGTGGGAACACGCCTCTGCTGGCTTATCCAGCATCTCTGTCAGCTCTCAGCTCTTTCCAGATCATCCCCTGCCCGGGGTAAACCCTAAAGCTGACAAAGTGCTCAGCACATCCTCATTTCTTAACTCACATCCTCCCCTCCCACCACAAAAATGCCACCTGCCAAAAACCTGGGAGATCCAACCAAGAAGTGTCCCTGTGCTGAGTCCCAGGCTGACAGGAGGTGTTTTAACATTTATGATTCTCGAGGATCCGTCGAAAACAACTGCATTTTTAAAAACCTGTTCAAAGATTTGCCTGACACAGATTTCCCAAGCAGCCAACCTGGGGTTCACCTCATGTAAATTTTATTCCCCTAAAAAATTAAATGTCTAGTCTGAAGCAGCTATTTAAACTCGCTCTCTAAGCAGTGGAGAGGCATCACTGCCTCCAGAGGGTTGCTTCTCCCATCCTAATCCCCAAAACCTTGGGATTATAGCAGGAAGCAGCAGTGGGAACACATCAGGAGCATTGCAGTTACACCACAATTCAACAGCAGCACCAGAGAGATTTTCACGGTTGCACAGAAAAGCTCATTTTTCACCTCAAAACGGAGAGGAAAACCAAGAGGCAAGGTCTTCCTGGAGCAGTGAGCAGTGGAGAGGAACCATCCCAATTAATTCCCCTCCACCTTTCCAGCAGGAGCAGGACCAAGCTCGGAGGTGCTGCAATGCCCCAAACTCTGCTCACCTGGCCTCTTCCCGAGCCAGCCCAGAGCATCCCAGCCCTTCCAGGCTCCTCTGCTCATCCCCCAGAGCCCCAGGCTGTGGGGGGACACTGCCAGAGCCACCCTCCCAGCCTGGCAGGACTCAGTGTCCCTTAGGGTCATCTCTGGCTCCACTCCAGCCCTGGCTCCCCAAGGCCTGGCCTTTGGGATTGTCCCTGTGGCTCTCAGGATTTGGGAAGCTGGAGGAGGACGCCAGGCACAGTGACCTGCATTTCACAGCAGGGTCCTTTTGCAGGGTGGGGAGGAAGAACCCAGGAGCTGCAGACTCCAAGATCAGTGCCTCACATCCCACATCCCCAGCTGCCTCAAAATCCCACCGTTTCCACTCTTTTGCTATTGAAGAAAGTGATGAAAATACCATCTTCTTTCAAAGAAGGAAAAAAAAAAAGGGAAAGGGAAATATGCAGCAAACTCTCCTGTGTGTGTTTTTTGACTTAGTAATATCTGTAGCAAATTTTCCCAAGAGACACAAACAAACACATGCCGAACCGGAATATCAATGAGGGCTTTTTTAGAGCAGGCACATTAAAATGCAAAACAGGAGATAATGAGATAAAGCAGCAACTTACAGGTTTCTTAATTCCAGATTTTTAAAGCCCGTGAAGTAGCTCGAGGAAGGGAAGTGGTGCAGGGCTTGTCCTGAGGGCAGCTCCTGGGGCTGAGGAGTGACTGAGGGGAGGGAAGGGGAGCAGGGAGAGAAATGGGGATCAGGGAGCTCATGAGGGGCAGGTGAGAGTTTTTCATAGCTGGGGGCATCAGAGAGCTCATGAGGGGCAGGTGAGAGTTTTTCATAGCTGGGGGCATCAGAGAGCTCATGAGGGGCAGGTGAGAGTTTTTCATAGCTGGGGGCATCAGAGAGCTCATGAGGGGCAGGTGAGGACAATTCATAGCTGCAGCTTGAGCTCTCCTCTGAGAGATGATGTTCTGCACCTGTGTGCTCTGGGTTTGGAGGGGCAGAAGCAGCTCAGGGAGTTGGGAAGGGCCAGAAGAAGCTCACACTCCACATTTCCATACTCCTCACCCCCAGACCGTTGTTCCTCACGGTTCAACACGAGCTGCAGCACATAAAAACCACTCTGGGCCCTGAGAAGAGGGCAGAGCACCCTCCTGCACACTCACTGTGGGGTGCTGGGTGAATCTGGGCTCTGGGACAAGCCCCAGCTCAGCTGACAGCCTCAGAGGCTTTGCTGGACTCAGCAGAGCCATGCTGAGCAGCAGAAAGGTGGTTTTGTTCCTCCTTTCAGAGCTGCAGCCCCTCTGAATAGCAGCTCCATGTTTTCCCACCCGCAGCCCCGTAGGTGACACTGGAAAATTCGGGGTCACTCGGAGGAGGTGACATTTTGGATGCCGGTGCCAAAAAGATCATGAAAAGGAAAATGAAAAGAAGAATGAATGAGAGGAAATGGAGAGAGGGGGAAAGTATAAGAAAGAGCCATTATTTAACCAGACCTGGCCAGGGGTAAAGGTTTTAATTCTTTCCAAGTGCCATATGTGGTTGCCTGTGGGGGAAAGGCAAAGCCATATTTATCTGACTGAACCAATAATTCATATCTGTTTCAGAAGCCGACTTTGGTGGATTGTAGATCTACAGCTGTTCCTAGTCTAGGTCCAGACTTTCCCGGTGGGAATCACTGTAGCAACACGTCTGACTTATAGGATTCATATGGAGGGGGATAGGAGACCCAGAACTGTAAATTCAAACCGTGTGTACATTACTTCTATGTATTCAATTCAAAAGCATTTAGGGCTTTTCAAAACAGTCCTTTCACTACAGGAAAACTCCCCCACACTCACAATTTAAAGGAAACAGATCTTTCATGTTTACCCTTCCTGTTTCTTGTAGGAGGTCTTGAAATAAAGGTAAGAATGCAAAGCCGTTTTATATTTTTCCAATAAAATTTGGAGCAGTTGCCCTGGTGGATGTGTGTGTGTGTGTGTGGAGGGGGATGGTGGATGTGTTACTGGGGAATAAATCACGGTGTCAGGATTAAACAAAGAAGGCTCAAGAAATACCTTGACTTTCTGTTGCTTTGCTAAAGGCTACTCAACATTATGTTTCTCCTCAAATTTGTTTTTTGACACACACGCCCCTCACAGCTTAAGAACCATCAGAGAGAGACAAGAGTATTTTTTAGTTCACTTTCACAGCAGGAACTTTGGCATTTTCTTTTACCTGCTTGAGGAGGACGCCCCTTTCTCCCTGGGGACACTCGGGGCTGGTGTCACTGCTGGTCACCTGCAGATGGCCAGGTCTGCATCATCATCATCTCTCATTGCTTCTCCATGAACTGCCCCAGACCCAAACACAGAGATGGGGAAAGGGGATCCTCACCCAAACCTCATCCTGCTGGAAATGAAGGACCAGGCACTAAGGAAGAGCAAATTCCCCTCAGGGTTGTGCAGCTGAATCCATGGCACAGCCCTGCAGTCCCTAAGATGTCACCCTCTGGAAAAAATGGTTCTGGCAAAGGGCCAAAGCAAAAAACCTGACTTTTCTAACAGGTTTTATCTGTTTATTGATTACAGCAGCAAACCAGGTGCTGCACAGCTTCTGCAGGAGTCTGAATGAGGCACAGAAACCCAGAATGGTTTGGGTTGGAAAAGAACATTACAGCTCATGTCATTCCAAGCCCCTTTCCATGGGCAGAGACACCTTCTGCTATCCCAGGTGGCTCCAAGCCCTGTCCAATCTGGCCTTGGACCTTTCCAGGGATAGGGAGTCCACAACTTTCTGGTCAACATGTTCTCCACCCTCACAGGGAAAAATTTCCTCCCAATATCCCATCCATCCCTGCCCTCTGGCACTGGGAGCCATTCCCTGTGTCCTGTCCCTCCATGCCTTGTCCCCAGTCCCTCTCCAGCAATCCTGGAGCCCCTTTAGACCCTGCAAGGGGCTCTAAGATCTCTCCAGAGACACTCCCAGCATGCAGAGTTCCATTTCCCCCACTCCTCCCTGCAGATGGGTGCGGGGAGGGCGATGGATTTGGTTTTGTTTTGTGCCCCTGCCTGGGGCTCCTGGCCTGGAAGGTGCAGAGAGGAGCTGCTCTCAGCCCCTGAGCCCTGGCTGCTGTGTTTCCTGGGCATTTGATCCCAGGTTTGTTTGCTTTCTGTCTCTCTGCCTGTGTCATGTATAATGTATGGCTGCCATGTCAGCTCTCCTTGCTCACCACGCCAAGGAAAATACGGAGCTCTGAGTTAATCTGTGCTCTGTGCCTTGGAAAAGAATCACTGCTGAACTCTTCATGGGGCCAGGACACGACAGAGACCTCTCCAAACCAGAGATTTCTGTTCATTTTACACCAGTGGAGGCTTCAGCCCATCTTCTCTTCCCTCCTGCCCTTCCCTTGCTGAATCACTGAGGGGTCACCGTGACCCAAAGGAACGGGACATGAACAAGGGTGGAGACAACCCCACAAACTCCACAGCGCAAACCCTAACTCAGACACCTCAGAACAACACAGAGAAAATGTTTTTCTCCTTTGAACACATGAACTGGTGGGGTCTTTTCCCTCCACTGCACTCTGGGGCACAAAGCCTGGCCAGAGGAAGGACAATTTAGCGCCTGGGAGCACCCAGGGAACTGCCAAGGGTGAGGTTCGTGTCGGGGGAGTTTTAAGCCCACTGCAGTTCTGATCCAGATGTCAAATCTCTGCTTCCTGTAACATCACTTGCCTATAGTTTTTGGCCTGGAGAAACACAGGGTTCATTTAAAACCATATGAGAGTTCTGCTGTACTCCTGGAACCGAATCTCTGGGGATGGGGCATGTTGGGGATGATATCAAAGCTTTTTAACAGGGCATGGAACCCAAAACTGCAGCAGGCTCAGCCCAAATCTTCACTTTGCCTGAGCAGGATGAACTTCAGCAATTCAGGGAGCATCCAGCACTTGGAAGGATCTATAAAATTTTGGCTGCAACAGTCTTTGGCTATGGATTAATATTTTCTATAACTGATCTAAGCATCTCCCCTTGAAAATGTCAATGATGAGCTGCTGCTTAATGTTAATAACTTTTTATTTGCACCTCAGCAAGGGCCTGCTCAGGTGCTCAGGCTCAGATGAGTGCTGGGACACCTCCCTGGGTGAGGGACAATATTTCAGGACCCTCCCTTGACTCTCAAAAAGCCAAAATCTTGTGGTACTGTTAACCCAGGGGGTGGATGGTGGTAGAAAAAGCAGGGGGAATACTTTTAACTGAGTTTTGGCAGGAAAAAAGTGCTGTTGCATTTCCTAAAAGATGTTTTCATCGAGAACACAGGCATTTCAAGCCCTGCTCTCCAAGGCCTTATTGGTAAATCGGAGCTGACAGAAAACTGCTTCTCTCTAGATTTCCCTGGCTGAGGTGTCACGTTGTGCTAGGTGATAGATGGGACAGGCAGGGACAGCTCACAGCCATTCCTGGCTGATTCCAGAGGCTTTCCTGCCTCTCCTTGGGAAGGCTGTACTGAGGGAAAAACCCAGCCAAGGCAGAGTTGGGAACAGCACCCACACCAAGCTGCAGGTCCTGCACCACACACACACAATTCCCAATCGTCCATCTCTCACGGGATGCTGCAGAGAGGGACCAGAGGTGAGTGCTAAAGAGGTCCAACGACACCATGGGCCATTAAAAACTGTTTTACACCAGTTTTGGAGGCATCTTTGAGGATATTTTATGAATAAGAAGCAATGCTGTGTGGAAAACTGCCTGCTCTGGGTGTGGCTTCCACCTCACCTGAGCCAAAAATGGTGAGCCCTCCACCTAACAGAAATCCTCAAAAGCTGCCAGCTCCCTCTTCCCACCCTTCCCTCTCTGTTCCTGCTCAGCAGCATCTTTGCTAAATGCATTCTAGCAATATTTTGGGTTATTTGGGTATTGGGTTATTATTCTAGCAGATTTTTGGGTTATTTTTTGGGTAATTATTGGGTTTGGGGTCTGGAGTTTGGAGAGCTCCATGGATCTCCTCCTCCTCCTCCAGCCATTTTACAAACAAAATGCTGGCAGAGTGCTGGAAAAAAAAATCACCTTTATGTTCTTGAGAGGGAGGTTTTGTGGGGTAGGGAATCAGATCACAGCAGCCCTCGTGTTGGACCTGGAGAGAGGCCCCCTAAAGTCCCCAGGGAGGGTTTTAAACTGGTTCCACTGGGCATTCTGGACCCACAAGTGCAGCAGCCTGGCATCAATACCACTGCCTTCTTCATTTCCATGACCTCCTCACTTGTCCCAGGTGCCCTAAAAGCTGCAGAGGATCTGCCCCAGAGTGCCTCCAGTCCGTGCTTAGGAGCCATGCTGCAAAGTCAAAAAAAAAACTAAAAAGGGGATTAAATGGTTTCCTTTCCCTCTCTGGGCTCGGCTATTCCCCACCCCCCTCCAAGGCTGGCCCTGCAAGGGGTTTTTGCCTTTTCTCAGGTGATGGGGGAGGGATCCAGCGCTGGACCCAGAGGCCCCAGACCCTGCTCTGACTTTGCTGCCTGAAGCACAGAGCTCTCAGAAAACACAGATGAAAGAGAAGCTGGGGGAGGGCTCCAGACTGGGGGAAACAACCCTCGTGGCAGGTCCTTTGGCAGGGGTCAGGCTGCAGGACACAGAGGAGATATATTAAAAGGGGAAGCTGAAGGAATCTAAATAATCAGGCTCCCCACTGGATAATGCCTTGACAAGAGGAGATGCTGCGGGAGCCAAGGAAAACTGACTCGCACAGAGGGGCAGAAAAGTAAAAACTCCCTGCACAGAGGGGCTGGGGCTGGCCACGGAGAGCTGGGAGGCACGGGGGAAGGGCTGCAAGCTGGAAGGAAATTAAATAATAGCCTGAAATTCCCAGGTGAAGAACAATGGAATTGAAAACAGAAAGGCCCCCGAGAGATAAACAAAGCAGGACGGAGAGGCCAAGCGCAGAGAGAGAGAGCTGGGCGCTGAATTCTGCACCCTGGGCTGCCATCCCACCTGGGCTGGAACGGGGTACGGCCCTGCCAGGCACCCCACAAGATGAGGGGAGGTCCTGAGTGCCTGCCCTGAAAGTTCTTAGAGCCTAAAGCAGCAAAGCCACACGAACAGTATCAGTTATCCCTATTTATTTATCCCTATTTATCTGAGGCACAGAGAGATTAAACCCAACTCTCATGCCCTTAAAGGATCTTTTACTCTCTGTTTTCCTAAAAAGACTTTTCAGAGGATAAAAAATGTCCCTACTTTCACTGAGGAAAGCCAGCACAGCCCCACGGAGAGTTTGCTGAGAGAGGAGGAATTAAATCCATGCTGGAGAATCCCAGGGAAGATCCCTGGATGTGCAAGGCATTCATTTCATGGAATATCCATCAGGCAACAACCTGGGAGACAGAAACCCAGGGAACAGCTCTGAATAACTTCTGACACAGGTGTTACAAACTGCTGGAGCCTCGCTGGCTGCGACAGATGTGTTTTGATTGAGGACATGGTCCTTGGAGGGTGGGAAATTATTGACTTGGAACCAAACAGCAGGGTTTTTTTGGTTTGTTTTCTTTTTTGGCAATTCTGTTGTGTTTTAAAAATTCATGGGCAAGCCCTGAAAGCACTTTACCAATAAGCATTAATATTCCCAGAGGAGAAACTGAGGCTGGAGGAGTGGGAGTTGCTGCACCACGATGCAAGAACAAGGCAGAGAAGCCAGAGAGCTTCCACAGAGTTTCCTTGTCCCCACAGCTTCTACCCAGTGTCCTGCTGGAATTCACCCACTGCACTCAAACTGAACCTGCCTGCTCTGGTAAATTCCTTCCAAGTGGAAAAACACAGGAAGTAAAGAGGAAAAATCTGAATTTTCAGCTCCAACTGAAAACCGTTCCCTAATATCGAATCCTCTTTCACACCCTGCATTCTTCCAGCACCAGCCCAGTTTGTGTTCAAAAGCCTTTTCTATTTCCTTTTCCAGTGCCACATGCTGCTGTGTCAACATAATGCAGTGTCTTCCTAAACAAAGGAATGTGTGTCCAGAAACCATCCACAGGCAGTGACGGCCAGAATCCCGCTAGGAGGGGGAAAAAAAGAGGTCCCACGCTTCTTTTTATGGCACAGCTTCCAAACTGGGAGTAGATAGCACCTAACAGCAGTCTCCGATAGGATGGGGCAGGTCTGACACCCTGGAGGCTCTCCCACGAGCCCAAGGATTCTCCCTGCACAGGGGAGCTCATTTTGGTGCTTCTCGCTGCCCCTCAGGCAGGAATGAGCAGCTAAAGGTGTGCAAGGATGGGTTTGAATTCCCCCTGTGCCCATCAGGCACAGCCACAAAGAACCAGGAGAGCGAAGAGACCCCGCTCTGCCCCCAGCTTGTCATTTCATCTCGGCCAAGGCACTTCCTCTGCCTCGTTGACTTAACTCAAGCTGGTTCTGAGGCTGCAGCCAAAAAGGTTTTCATCAGAAAATATGGTTCAGAGGGGAACATATGACCTGCAGCTGAGCTCTGTCGGGGTGTGAGACCATTGGATTGCACAGTGGCATGCCAGACCTCCTCATTTCCATGTAGGATTGATTCAGAGCACTGCCAAGGATCTGCAGGAAGCATATGCATTTGTTTAACATGGTGGGAGCACGAGGAGGAAGCTCAGGAAACATCGAGCCTCGTTGCAAGGAATCCTGCCCTTGGAAGCTCGGGAGAACAGCCCAGGCTGAGCCAGGAGGGAGATTTTCCCCAGGTACCCTGTGGGACATGGTAGAGAAGTGAAGCCAGAATCAGCATCCCTGATAAGGAGGTGACCTCCATCCTTCCTGCCTTGCCTGTCACTGGAGCAGAAGTGAGGATGTGCCTTCTACCCTTTCTGCCCTCTCCATCCGCGATTTTACTTTCTATAGTTCTCTTATTTAAGTCCAGCACGGTTTTTAAATGACCCAAATGACCTCTGGACTGGAATCTGGGTGCAATTTGCCTCTGCCAGGAGAGCAAGGGAAGCCTCTTTACCCTGCTCAGACCCGCCAGACTTCCCTCGCGAGGACTTGGCCCCTTCGTTCAGAAGAGATCCTAAATATTTGTTTTAATTGCAACATGGATCCCCATAAACCAGCAGGCCTGTGTGCTCTCAGGCTGTGGGTTGCATCAAGCCTGGCATGGGGCTCACGAGGCAGATGGTCAGGGAAAAGCACCTTGGCACAGCCCTGCCTGGCATCTCTCAGACAAAGGGCTGCACCGGGGACCAGGATTTCATCTTTCATCGCCCTTCCCAAAGCTGCATCCAGCAGGGTGCTAAGCTCCTGTCAGTCTCTGTCAGCCCTTCTCTCCCAATGTCTTTCTCCCCAGCCTGGCTGCTGGGGGATGAGGTCTCCTGGCAGGAGCCAAGCCTGGGGCTGCTTCCCAAGCTGCCTGCACGGCCGTGGGCGAGGCACCAGCTCTGTCTGCACCCCCAGCCCCTCCCCAGCTCCTTTCCTGCAGGTTTTGATTGCCCCCATCCAAGGAGTGCCCAGGCACACCCCTCAAAGCTCAGATTGCCACAAGTATTTAACCCTGGCTGACTCTGACCCCAAATTCAGTGGTTTAGAGTTCCCTAAAGGAGCGTTTCTCACTTGTTGTTGGTGGGGCTCAGCAGTGGGGCTGCTCTGCTCCTCCAGGGAAGGGGAAGGCCCTACCCAGGAATTCCAGATGTTTTCCTCTCCCTCAAACCCTCAGAAATTAGCTGCTGCTGTTCTACACCTCCCATGGAGACAGGGGAACCAGAGGAGGGTTTGTCCTGGAGCAGGAGCACTGATGAGGATTGTCCTGGGAGCACAACCTGGCCGTGGCTCAGCACATGAAAATTTTGCCTCTATTTAAACTCTGTGAGGGATGAGTTGAGAAAAAAACCAGATTCCTATGGGTGCAGGTGATATTCCTCCCTGTCCCCTCTAGTAGCTGCTCAGATAAACTCCAATCCAAAACAACACCAGCAACCTTTTCATGCCTCCTCATGGCCAATTTAGCCCATTTTAGGAGATCCAGCACGGATGGCACAAACACAGGCTGGTAAAATTCTAGCATTTAAGAGTATTAATTTAGCCCGGCACATTAAGTCCACAAATCTTTCTGCCAATTATTTTGGATAATTGTAACTATCACCACAAACAGTTTGAGATGTACAGGATCTGCAATTATCTGTGTTTTCCCCCCACTGTAAATGAAAGGGATAAGGAGCAGAACCATCAGGGAACAACTTAAATCTCCTATTTGCTGCTGGAACATCTGAACCATTTCTCTGACACCTCCAAAAATTGATTAAGGGGAAAGGGGATGGATGAAGGGAGATTTATTTACAAACAGACTGAAAAGGGGGCCTGGAAACTGGGGAAAGGCATGATGGAAAAAGGCTGAAGAATGGGAAAAACCAGGGAAATAAAGGAAAAATTGTAGAAATGATGAATGAATGTTCACATCTCAGTTGGGCTTTGGCTCTGAGAGGTCCCGGGGGAGGTGCAGACAGCGATGGGCACCCTGCTCCAGGGCCAGCTGGTGCCAGGTCACCCCTGCCCCCGCAGCAGGGCCATCGCCACCCAGGGAGGAGCCAGGCTGAGCCGATCCAGCCGGGAATGCCACTAGAGGGCCCCTGGGCCAGCGGAATGCGGCTCACCCGGGGCTGGCACCTGGCCACCGTCCTGCCGAGCCACACAGGTGACCTTCCACAGGGTGGCCCTGCCAGCAGCGCCGTCACCGCTGTCACCCCGGGCTGATGGAGATTCAGGAGGGAAAACGCTCCTTGCTCAGGCTCCAGCGCTGCTCTGGAGGTCTCCATCCAGCCCCACATCCAGCCCCAGCTATTTCACATCTAAAAAGCCAAGCACAGCCTGGAGAAGTCAGATTTCCAAGCCAGAGCAGCATCTTGCACCCATTGGAAATGTCCATTTGGAAATTCAGTGTGAATAACACAAACACAAGACAGATGCTGCCACTTACCCAAATGTCTTGGAGGAACAAATGGGAGGCGAATTTGAAAGCAAATGAAGCAACCAGATTGTAGCTCTTAAGTGGACTCTGTGCTACAGCAAGGGGAAAACTTGGCAGGGAGGGACTCAGTGCTCAGCACTTTGCTTGATCTACATAAACCATAAGTGCACGTGGAGCTGTTCGCTCTGAAGCTGAAGACTTAATCAAAAGCAGGTGAAGAATCCCTTTTTTTTGGACCGCGGTTTGGGCCTCCACGGGGACAGCTCAGCCCAAAAGCCACTGCCAGGGGCCGTGCTGGGTCACCACAGGTCCAGTGGCAGCTGCTGCAGGATGTGCAGCAGCAGCAGCAGCAGGTGCACGGGGAGATTTTGGCCACAAACCCCTCATTTCACCCAACGCCGCTGCTCGGGGATGCTCCGCGGCAGAACCGCGGCGCTTCGGGAAGAACACGGGGTGGGAACGGGGTGGGAACGGGGTAAAAAGGTGGGGATGGTGGTTCTGTGGGTGAGCCCCCAGCCAGGCACCGAGCAGTCACGGGGAGAGCGCGGTTCGTGCAGCTGGCGTCGTGTCAGACCAGACTGGCTCCGTGCAGGAAATACTGAGCACTTGGGCGCTCGGAGCGAGCGCTGGGAAGGCGTCCAAGATTGTGCTTCACATCTGCTCCTGCGAAGCCACTGCGAGCCCTGTTTGGGTGTGTGGGGTAAACAACAGCAGCCCCAGCAGAACACAAGCACAAGCAAATGTGGGGGTGCTCCAGGGGCCCCCAGCAGAACCTTTGGGAAAAGCAGAGGAGCTTTGTCCCGGCACAGCCGGCTGAGTGACCGCAGAAAATTGCACAGCACGGGCAAGGAAAGGTGCAAGTTAAAGTTCAGATGTCAGCAATGTAAGTCCTGACATCAGTGAAATGCTGGGGTTTCATTTGTGTCCAGTACCTTGCACCCATCTTCCTAAAAACGATCTTTTATTTTAGCAATCTGCATTTATTCCTAAGAAAACAAACAAACAAAAGCCACTGCGAGCCCTGTTTGGGTGTGTGGGGTAAACAACAGCAGCCCCAGCAGAACACAAGCACAAGGAAATTTGGGGGTGCTCCAGGGGCCCCCAGACAGAACTTTTGGGAAAGGGAAACGAGCTTTGTCCTGGCACAGCCGGCTGAGTGACCGCAGAAAATTGAGCCAGCCAAGATCAGGCAGAGAAAGGTGCAAGTTAAAGTTCAAATGTCAGCAGTTTAAGTCCTGACATCAACGAAATGCTGATGTTTAATCCATTTTTCCTGCACCACGTTCAGTATCTTGCACCTGCATTCCTTAAAATCATCTTTCCCTTCTTCAATCTGAATTTATTCCGAAGAAAATAAGAAAAAAAAGCCATGGTTGCACAATCCCATTCACCTCCTGCTTTTCTGTTGCTTTTCCTCGTCACTTCCATAGAGCACAAGCCCCTTAAATGCTTCCATTGCTGGTGTTGGCACCAATAAATCTAAATTTTCAAGCTTGGCAAACCCAGCTAAACAACTGGCACAGAGATAAATGATTCCTCTAAGGTAATGCACAACTCTCATTACCCCAGGACTTCTTTTTTTTTTTTTAATCAATCCCCCCAGTACTGGTTTGAAAATCCTGGAAAAACACAGCTTTCTCCCCCAGCAATAAAGGTAGCAGTTTTCCATGTGGATTCACAATTTTTTCCATTAGAAAATTCCCTGGGATATGGCAGCTTTCCTCCAAACTGGGAGCAAACTGGGAGTTGGAAAAATGCAGCCTCTCAAAGAGCCTGGAGAAGAAACTCCTCAGCAGCCAGCACCCCCTCCAACCATCCAATAAATGGCATTCAGCTCAAGCTCTCCAACACTGCAAGGGAACAGCAGAACAAAGGGATTTGAAGCGTGGATTAGATCATTCCAAATGGTCTCAACATTGGTGGTTTGGGGGTTTTCTTTTTTTTTTTTTTTTCTTCTCTCCCTCAAGCCGTGTGGCAAAGGCTGGATTTGAACCTTTGAGGACAATGTTTTGACACAAATATTTAAGCTATTTAAAATAAGTAATAACCTTCAGTTACCTTCAAGAGTATTATATTAAAAACAGAGAATGGGATTAAAACAGATTAGCTCCCAACGTTCCTTAATGTGGCAAACAGCATCAATCAGATCATATCAACGCGAGCTGACAGCTCAGGGAAATCCAGAGGAGCAGATTCCCTTAGAAAAATGAGATATTTGATCAATTCTCGTAAATTCTTTTTTTCTGAGCTGTTAGAAACTGCATTGACTTCATAAAAATGTAATGACAGCTCAGCCTTTGCTTAGCATAACATCCTGGGAGTGCCTGGGAACACTGAATTAAGGCTCCCGGCAGCGCCGTGTGCGCTCGAGGAGCAAACGCCGCTCTCAGTTTGCTCTCCAAATGCTGCTGCCCATCGATTTCCCACTCGGGGAAATCAGGGAAATGCCTGCCTTGCACTCCCAGCTCTCCATCCTGCACTTTACTGGAGCAGAGCCCTGGTGGGATCCATCAAGCCACGAGGTGTGAAGTGAGGGGTGAGGCGGAACGAGAGCCAAAGTTTAAGGATGCAGAAATTCCCGTTCACCTGCCCTCGCTCTAACCCTCCCCAGGGGAGCTGCTCCATCCCTGGGAGTGCCAAGGGCAGCTTGGATGGAGTTTGGAGCAGCCTGGGGTAGTTGAAAGTGTCCCTGCCCATGGCAGGGGGTAGAACAGAATCTTCTTCAAGGTCCTTTCCAACTCAAACCTGCTTTTTTGTTACCTGTCCCCCACTGGATGTGTCTGCTGGTCCTTAATTTCCCATCCCAGGAAGTGCTTGGCAACCACTCTGACGTGTTTCCTTTACATTTTGTTGGATTCCAGGAAAATTCCAGCCAGTTTTGTTTCTTTTCCTCATGTTTTGGAGTCATCTGGAAAAGGAAAAGTTACAGACTTGTGTATTATTTGTAAATTAATCACTGCAGGGTTAGGTGGAATGTTGGGAAGGAATTCCTGGCTGGCAGGGTGGGCAGGCCCTGGCACAGGTGCCCAGAGCAGCTGTGGCTGTCCCTGGATCCCTGGCAGTGCCCAAGGCCAGGCAGGAGCACCCTGGGACAGTGGAGGATGTCCCTGCCCTTGGAATTAGATGGACTTTGCCACCTCTTCCAAACCCAAACCTGTCACTGGACATTTTAGAAGTTTCTTGGATGCAAACTTGCTGAGATTTTTTCCATGGGAAAGCTCTTTTTTCTCTGCAGATTTCAAATCCCTGTGTGTGTGTTTCAAGGACAAAATGCATTCCTTTGCCTGTCTCTGATATGGGAGATGTGGTTTGCTTTTCCCAACCTATGATATAAAGAATTGTTATTTCTCTGACTTTGTAAACATTTTCTGGCATTCTTGCACTTTGGGTGTGGAGCTGGAAGAAGCAAGATGCCAGCTCTGTACCTGGGCAGAAATAGCCCAAATCCTTCTGAGCAATGGAGTCATTTTAATAAATAATATAAACCTTCTGATATTGGAGTCAGGAGTCTTGATTCACCCCGAGGGGACTCCAACAGGAACAACTGGTGACCCCTGAGACGTGGGGTAACCCAAACCATCTCTGATTCTGCATTTA
Source organism: Dicaeum eximium (assembly GCA_013396995.1). Taxonomy (NCBI): domain Eukaryota; kingdom Metazoa; phylum Chordata; class Aves; order Passeriformes; family Dicaeidae; genus Dicaeum; species Dicaeum eximium. Next base: position 291,623 of record VWZP01007822.1, on the reverse strand, counting down.
TCCCACGGGGACAGCACCAGAAGGGATCTGGGCCTGGCTGGAGCAGCCACCAGAGCAGGGTGGCAGTGCCACTGTCACACGAGGGACCTGGGCTGCGTTTGTGCTGCAGATCCAGCCAAGCTCCCACTCTGCAGCACAATCAAATCAAGCATGAAGGAAGCAGAGCCTGCTGCTTAAAATGGCATTATCCGAGCGCTCCGTGGGAACCGCCGGCCAAATCCCTCCGCATTAACTTGGCGTAATCTTGGAGAAATCTCTTCCCAACTGTTTTGAAATAAATCCTGTTAAATTCTGCAGGGAATTGGCCTTATCTCTCCACACCTGTGTGGGGTTTTTCCTACCTTTTTCCCCCCGTGCCTGGACAAAAGGGAGTGGGTCTGTGTGTGGCAGTGTGTGTGTGTGTCTGAGAGGAGCTAAAGAGACAATTATCTTCCGCTGAAAATAAACATCATGAAACTATAGATGCCTAATTTTTGCACCTGGAAGATCCTCTTACAGCTATTCACTACTAATCACTCTTAGCTAATAAATGAATAGAATAACTAATGTGATTAGAGTAATTTGCCTATTCATCAGGAATATTAAATGAATTGAATATTTTGTATTTGACTCGTCTCTCTCAGCATTTCCCTGATCCTGTAATTAGCCCCTTGTCTGTTCCTGTGGCAAAAACACCACGTGGCCTTCGGAATGGGACCCTGGGGCTCATTCTGCATCCCTGGACAGATGGACACCTGCTTTTATAGCCACACTTTCGTGCTAGAATTAAACAATCCCACTGGAAATGGCTCTGGACACATGGTGAAAGGAAGTCAGGGCAGAAAATAAGGATAAAACTCTTGGTTTGGAGCAAGAAAGAGATTTCACAGAGCAGCCACTCCTGGTCACCTCAGAGGTCACCCTAAGGGGTGACAGAGGAGCTGCTCCTTGGCTGTCAGCATTGCTTGGGAAGTTGTCCAGGAAATTCTTAGCCACTGTGGCTCTTTTCCTTATTTTCCAGTTGGGAACGTGACAGCTCTCTGAAGACATCCAGGTGAACTCCCAGACCTGTTAGTACACGCTGGGATGGTGGCTGTTATATTTAAATCTTGCTGAGGAGTCAGGAGGAAGCTGAACTATGCAAATGATGATATAAAATAACCAGGGGGCAGATATTCAAATAAGGATTTCACATATGTACATAAAGGAAAGAAAAAATTCAGACCTGGGATGGAGTTTTCCATATCTAGACAAGGTTTTTCGAGAGAAGACAGCAAAGATTTAGAAAATTAATGCTGGTCCTTGTCTGCCTCTAGAAACTAATGGGGATATGCAGAACAACACAGAAAAGATGCATTAATAAAATTGCCAAAGATCATCTGTCACTTCCTCTTGGTAAGAAGCCAAAGCATTTTTTAAAATGCATTTGCACTTAACCAGAATGATATCATAATCTTCCTTAGTCATATCTTTTCCTGCCTTCCTGCTACTCCACAAAGCAGACAGCGAGGTTTGCAGGAGACAAACTCAAAATGCTGCATTAAAATTAAAAAGGGAAGAGGCTGCAAGGAAAAGCTGCACAAACAGAATCACCTTGAGCTAAACCTTGAGCAAGAAATGCACGGGGCACGTTCAGAGCAGGGAAGGAAACGAGGAGAAAACAATGAATTATTGAAGGCTTCGGGGTTCTCCAGTCTGGGTAGCTCTAAAATCAAGATGTCACACAACATTTTCAGGGTCTTTTGCTGTGTTTTGTTGGAGTGAGGCAGATGTGAGGTGGTTTTAATCTTTGGAAGGGCATAATTAGGGTTTCATTTGGGTTTCACCTCCCTTCTCTCATAGCTAACCCCATACATAATCCAGTCTCTTCTTCACATTTATTTTTGTCACTTGCTTTTGGGGTTGTGGGGTTGGTTTTTTTTCTGGGTTGTTTTTTTTTTTTTTTTTTTTTAATATGACTGCAAAGAAAGCCCAGACCTGCAGAACCTAAAATGTGAGTATCACTGGAATTCTGCATCAGCCTCCATCCTTATTAATTATGCCATAAATCTCCACCTGAACTCCCAGATGTCCCCGTGCTGAAGCAAGCTCTGGATTCTTGCTTCAGAGCTGATCTATTGTGTATCACACACAGCTACCTGGAGAACCTCCTTCAAGGCACAGACAAGGCAAAGTCTCTTCTAAATTCTCTTTTATATCTTGTTACACAACAAAATTTCTTTCCCAGCGACCCACAGCTCCTCACCATTATTTTTCTGCCTTCCTACTTAGACCTGGAGTTTTCACTGCGAACCTGAAACCAGTCTCAGAGATTTATTTAGGTATTTTTAACACTCCCCCCGCCCTTAATTTCTCCTTTCAGATTGCTTTCAGACAGCAAGAGTGTAAACCACTTTGATTCCTGGGTTGTTGTGAGAAAAATGCTATATGAATGAATAAGTTATAATAATAATAATACATTACAGTGATAATGATGGATGTGTTTTAAACAAAGCCTCTGGCTGCCAGTGTGGAGGAGCTATGGAAAAATCAAAGATAATCTTGCATGAGGAGAATTGTAATGAGAAAGACCTGGAATATTTTATCTCTGAACTGCTCCTATTTGATTGTCCCAGTTTGACTTGAAGAGTGTGGCAGGTCTGGAGCTAAATTTAGGCCCAGGTGCTCTGCTGCTGTCAGGAAGGAGGGGTTGGATCCATCCTGGATTCATTCCCAGCCCCGTGGGCTCCGAGCCTCGGCCCCAGCGTGGGGCAGGAGCCCGTGGAGCTCAGCACTGCACACACACAGAGCCTGCTTCATCCTCAGAGCTCTGCCAGCCAGGAGGATGAAAGCACAGAAAGAGATTAAAAGGCTCACCCCACCACCCAAGGGTCACTGGCAGGGCTGGAAAAGCTCTCCCACTGTCACGCCGGTGTCTCCAGGAGAAACCCGCCCTGGCAGTGCTGTCCCACTGCTGGGAAGGGGCAGGTTCAGCTCAATACACTCATTTCTGCACAAAAACAGGGATATTGGGTCAAACTCGGTGCCTGCAGAATGCAACAGATCAAACCCATGGGAATGCTCTGAAGAAAAACTCCTGGTTTTTGTCAAGAATGGGATTTTTAGAGGAACGGCTTCACGATTTATCCTAGTAGAGATAAATCAGTTTTCTCCCATCAGCTGTTTATCAAAATATCAGCTCTAACACAAGCAGAAATTGGGCTGGAGTGACACCCCACAGTTTCTGGCAGCACGTGCACCTGTACAGTTGTTAAGGAGAGCTCCTCCATCATGGGGATTTTGGAAGTACAACAGAGGCACCGAGTCCAAGACACAAATCTTTTCTACCCCAGTTTCAATCCCAGGAGCTGCCAAACCTCGGCATGCTAAAAAGATGAGGAATATCCCTTAGCAAATATAAGGCAGAATAATGTAATGTGTCCAAATTTCAGCAGCATCCCGAGATCTGGGTGACTGCAAAGCCTCTTCAGCCACACCAAATACAAGACACAAAGCAGCAGAGCCTTGCAAGCTCCCGAAAATGCTTTGGAGGCTGCACAATCCTCGGCCTGTGCAAATCCCTGGTGTGCAAGGCTCGGCCTTGGGGGTCTCTGAGGCTGGGGGGATTTACTCCTGGCCACGATTCGAACGTGTGCTGAGCCAACATCCCGATTTCCTGCGCCGCCGAAATCTCCTCACCCTCAGGACAGCTGCTAGGACAGACCCTGAGAAAGTAATCTCATGATTTATGAGGTTTTCTAACAATGGCAATAAGCAAGGCAGCGTTTTAAGCAGCTAACTGAATTGGGATGTGGGCTGGGTTTTTTCTTTTCCACAGCACAATGTGGATCTATTTAGCCCTTACAGCTTGAATTTCAGTCTTTCTTTGCCCATGAGAAAGCCTGGTAAATGGGATTTGGGCTAGGAGCTATAGGGGAGAATATCTTTTAATTAACCAGGAGGGTGGCTCAGGGAAGATCCAGCCCTGCCTCTGAGCTGAGCTCCCACTGCCAGGCAGACGGGCACAAACCGAGGCAGAGCAATCACTGCAAATCAGATTCCCCACGGCTCCGACTCAGCTGCGTTTGGAGGGGACAGGGACAGCTCCAGTGCTGCTCTGCCCCACCTGAGCACTCCCACCTGAGCAGCTCCGTGATGTCACTCCACCTGGATTTCCCCCCTGAGCTCAGGGGAGCCCTGTCTCTCTTCTCAAGGCAAGGCAATCAAACCTCTCATTACTCTGCTGGTGGAGAAATATTTTTCCCTGAGAACTCAGTGACTTCCTCTGTCCAGAAGGCACAAACTGGGCTCAGATCCTGCCCTTTCTGCACCAGCAGCGTGGCTGGGGGCTCTGCAGAGCAGGGAGGTCGTGCTGAGCACGGCTCCACCCCTGTCCTGTGTCACCTGCGAGACACAAGAGGTCACGGCGTGACCAAAGGCAAAGCAGGAAAATATTATATATGTCCCCATTATTATTATTATTATTATTATAATATTTTTATTAATTTATTGATTTTATTGATTCTATTGATTTTATTAATTTATTAATAATGATTATCATTACTATTATTTCTAAATATTATATAAATTTAATACATAATAGTGTATATTATCATTGTTAATAATAATATAAAATATGATATTATTTTATATTGTTATTAATATATTATATATTATAAATATGTTAAATTGATATTAATATCTTGTGAATAATTGAATTAATATTATATATATTATACATATATTTAAAAAATAAAGGGCAAACCCACAAAATATTCAAACTGTGGGGAGGTTGGGACCGAAGCAAACCTCTGATTAATAGCTGAGAAGACACAAGCTCAGGCAAGGGCAGGGATGGGGCAGCAGAGCTTCCCGAGCAGCCCTGGTGGGAACCCTCACCTTGTTAAAATCTGAGTGAAGCGAATTGGAGGCACGGCTCCAAGAGAAACCAAACTCCCCCAGCGCCAGCACCCAGGGGAGGCTGTGCCTGCTCCCAGGACGGACTCAGGGATGGACCCGAGCCCAAATCCCGGCTCCTGGTAGCCCCAGGACTCCGCTCAGCGCTGGCCCACACCCAGAGCATCCCTCGCGTGGCCCCGCCAAGTCCTGCAGTGCTTTACTGGACAAGGTCTGCGAGTTAAATTTACATTTTATTTGAACAATGTTTCATCTTGTTCCTGTGCGTCTCGGCTGGCCATGAGGCAGTGAGAAGCTGATGAAATTTATTCCTGCTCTTGCTGCCACGCTGTATAAATAAAGGGGAAGGAATAAAATACTTCTCCAACAGGAAGTGTGAAGGCTTTAATGCTTTGTTTAAATATGCAGTTGAGAGACTTTATTTATCACGCAGCATCTGTATGTGCCTACAGCTGAAATTTGCTCCCTAAAATTAAAAGATCCCATTTTACATGCATTTTTTAACCTGTGCCACACCACCAAACCTGCTGGATTTACCCTTAAATCTACGCTGGGTAAGAATCCTCCCAAAAGGATGCCCAGAAATAGCATGGCCACTGTATTCATGTATCTCAGGTACTGTGAACTCTGGCTGGCTGCATTTCCCAAGAATAATTGGTGTACACATACACCCTGGGAGATTTATATTCCCCTGCATCTTGGGCTATATACAATATGATTTAAATGGCACAGGCACTGGAGAAAGTGGACAGTAAAGCGTACAGTATTTGAAAATAAACATAAAGAAAAATGGTTTGACATCCTATTTCACTTAAAATGTAAATGGTGAACATTCAGGGCGTGATTTACAACCTTTTTAAAAGCACAAATGTTTTTTCTTTTTGGCCCCCTCGCTCAGATGCCACAAATCAGGAGAATTCTTTGCAGCATCCAGAAGTCCCCCGTGGTGGGTTGGCTCCTTTTTGCTGCTATCCTAAGGAATAGGCATGGATCCCCCAGATCAGTTTTCCTGTCTCTCTTTTTGTTTTTCCCCCTGGTGTCCTGACTTGAAATGTGGCTGTATTGTGAATTTTAGGCTGTAGGCTCTCAGAGAGAGGAGGGAGAGGAAGGGGATGAAATGGCTGAGGAGCCTGTTGCTCATTTTTGGAGCCTCTTGCCCAGGGTTCACACCTTTCCTGCCTTCAGTCCTGGCTGGATCACTGCTCCCATCACAAGGGCAGTGTGGAATCCCTAAATTCCCTGATTCCTGATTCCTGGAGTCACTGACCCAGTACAGCATCCAGCTATGCTCACATCACTTTTTGGGTGTCCCTCCCAACCTGTCTCTGCTGTATTCCAAAACAGCATCACTCTGAGCTGGTACCACCCTGCACCACCTTTCCAACCCTCCCTTCTCCTCAGCCACCACCAGCACAGAAAAGGTGCAGAGGGAACCTGCCCTGCCCTGGCTCTGCTCCCAGCAAAGCACAGGGAAGATACCTGAGAAGTTTTTTTTCCAGGATTGAGCCACTTTTATTCCCAGATCACAGAATATTCTGAGCTGGAAGTGGTGTCTTGAGAGGCTCCCTGGAACAGAGGCTGGACAGAGTTAAGGGAATAAAGCAGGGATTTATTAAAAGGCCTCCATGGATCCACCCCGGGCAGCACAAGAGCCTGGCCATGGTTATGAGGTCTCACACTTTGATAAGTTTTGGTCCATTTCCATACTGGGGTTCATTGTCCAATTCCAGCTCCAGGTGATGCAGTCCCACCCTCCCAGTTTCTCTCCCCAATTCTCTGCTGTTTGCACTTTTTGGGGCTGGAGCTGCAGCGTGTCCTTGGTTCTGGGCTGGACAAGGATTGTTGTGTGTGACTGAACTGTGGGGAGAACCTGCTGACACTTCTGTGCAGTTCAGAGTCACACACCAATGTACAGAACGTGGAAAACATGAAAGCTCAAATTGAAGGCATCAGAAGGAGCCCACAAGGTCCAGCTCTTAAGGGAATGGTGCACGTCAGCTGAGCAAGAACTGACTGGAGCTCCAACACACAAACCCAAAGCATCAACAGTGTCTTGTGCCCCAGAGCCATCATCTACTGACCCCCACAAGGCCCAAATCCATGAAATTCCAACGGAAATTTAGGTTAGGTATTAGGAAGAAGTTTTTCACAGAAAGAGTGATCAAGTTCTGGAATGTTCTGCCCGGGGAGGTGCTGCAGTCCCCATCCCTGGGTGTGTTTAACAAAGCCTGGATGTGGCACTGGGTGCCAGGGTTTAGCTGAGCTCTTGGGGCTGGGCTGGACTCGATGATCTCTTCCAACCTGGTGATTCTGTGATTCTGTGATTGTGTGAAACCAGACCTGCAGGAAATCTCCCTGCACAGAGAAGAGGAGCCCCACCAAAGCCCTTGTGCAGCCCCACGGCACCAGCACATCCCAGTCTCAAACCACAGCTCTCAAACCACTTCCCAGCCCCTCCTGTCCCTTTCCAAGGCACTGGGATGCAGGATGCTGCTCTGAGCATCTCTCCTGGGTGCAGGGCGGCTCACGGAGGGCTCTGCATCACCTGAGCCCACCCTGGAACCTCCGCCCCTACAGCAGAGCCAGCCCCGAGTTCCCACCCGCACCGTGCAGCCCTTAAATCTTTAATAACCTTTCTTTTCTTTACTCGGAGCACACAAGTGTGAGCACATCTGCCCAGATCAAACCGAATCCTTAATTTAGGCAGCTGTTAATAAGGGTTAAATCTGCAGGCTGCGGTGGCCCCTGCGCTCCCTCTCCCCTGCTCTCACAATCAATGGAGCGGGAAGCCTGAAGGGTGTCCATTTTGAAAAGCCATAATGAATCATTTTTCCTTAGCAAATCTGGCAAACTTCAATCCCGGTTCCTGCAGCCTCCCTTTCACATGTCCAAGCCCTCTGTGACACATCAAATTTAATGAGACTGCACAGACCTCAAATAAGGCACTGTAGCACTGCTGGGATACTTTATTAAGGAGGATCAGACAGAATGTGTTTGCTGTTTAAGAGCCTTTAAAGGCAAATTACACTTCTTTTTGGGGGGATGAGAGCCTCCCATTTTTGTTCAGTCTCTGGCCCTCCTCAAACACATCCTGCAGGCCAATTCAAACACAGAGTTAAGGTTTCTGCAAACAGGGAAAGCAGCAAAATTGGCAGCGAGGGCTGAGAGACCAGCAAGGGTCGATTGAAGGTTGTGGGGTAGGACACAGACAAAGGAACGTGTTATTTCTCAAAATAGTAGTAATAATAATAATAATAATAATAATAATAATAATAATAATAATAATAATAATAATAATAATAATAATCTGACAAGCTGTGCAAGGGAACACCCGACCCTGCTAGCAGGTGCTGCCCTGCTAAGTCCAGGGAAAGGCCAAATTAACCCACTCTGGCTGCTGGAGAGGTGGGAAAAACTTTCAAGAAAGATCATAAAATCCTGGAATGGTTTGGGTTGGAAGGGACCTTAAAGCCCATCCAGTGGCAGCCCTCAAGACGGATGATGTGAGATATGTGCTGAGCCATCCTTGGGGAAACACTGGGGCTGCCCATGAAGAATGGGGAAAATGAAACATTATTTTTATTTTCACGTTCACATAAATAAATATAATCACCAGAACCAGGCAGGGTTCAGCCTGCAGACTCCAGATTTTGGGGCAAGGGAGGCTCTTTGGTTTTGCTTGGTTTGCTTGTGGATGCCGTAAGAGGTACAAGATGAAATCCTGGATGACTTCAGGAGTTTTTCCAGCCATACCCAGCTCAGGTTATGTCCTTACTGACTTTTTTCCCCTCAGAAAACCCCATTCTGTGCAAGGACTCAGTGCTGTAACTTTTGTTGGAGACTGCAGCAGTCTCGTGGCTTAGCAACCTCCTGCTTAATTCAGAGCATCTCTTTTGAGATCATCGTGTTCAGCTCCTCTGTGTCCACCTCTGGCCACGTCCAGCTCTAAGAAGAGCTGTAATTTATTTCAGCAAGTGCCCAGGCTGCTGGACAAGGCAGCAGAAAGCCAAAATGTCTCTCTCAGCCTATGGATTCCAACCTAATTGGGGTTTATAGGGAATTATAAAAATTGGCTTCCAGGGAGCTCTCAAGGGTGCCTAAAGAAGAAAGTCTGGGTCTCAGATTTTTATGTGACTAGAGGAAAAATGATAACTTTTTTACCTTGTTGGAGGAAGGACCCAGCCTTCCAAAAAGAGCAATGAGAAATGCAATCATTTACACATCACAAATTCTTTGGTTGTAGGACAAAGCCAGAGATGTTTCCCGTGTCAGGACAACTGAGGCAGAGTCTGTGGAAGGTTTAATTTGATTTTTCTCCTCCATCTTTGGCTGTCTGAGGAGGTTTGGGGCTTGGCACAGCAAACTCAGGGGCGATTTGGATCCAGGTCACATTTTCTCTGAGCCACCTGCATTTGGAGTCACAGGAAGAGTGTGGTTAATGGATCAGTTTAATGACATCAGTTCTGATCCATCTCTAATTAAGGGCTCTGCCAGGAATACAGTCAAGCAATTCTAATGGCCCAGAGGAAAAATTGTGAAGTCAGGTAATGAAATTTGCTTATTAGACAAAATGGGAAGAAGGAGTGCAGGGGCACAGAAATCAATAGGGAGAGCAGGGCAGCAGCATTTCCACAGCCCTGCACACAGAGAGAGCCCAGCTAATGAAGTTCAGTGCTCGCAAGTGGAATAACAAAACCCTGCCCTGCTCACAGCCCTGAGGATGTTCACCTGGAAAAGGTCCAGTTTATGTGAACTTCTAAACAGTTTGTTCCACTCTTCAGCTTCCTCAGCTGGAGGATTTCATCACTGCTGGGTTTGTGTGTCTCCCAGCACTTTTAGAGACAGCTCCATGTCTCCTTCCAGAGCCAGTTCCCTTCTGGTGCTGCCTGTGGGGGGATATTCCCAGGATTTATAGCCAGGAGGGTGACACAACTCTCCAGGATGGAGAAAAGCAGGGTCACACCTGTAGCCTGGAAACTTCTTGGATAAATGCCATAATAGGCCCCTTTAAATCCCAATACACATTATGACATAAGCATCCCTGGAAAATTATTCACCTATGGCCTTTTTATCCCAGGAACTTTCCAATCTGTTCCCACCTCACCCTTCCCAGGGAAAGGTGTCCCTGCCCATGGCAGGGGTTGGAATGAGAGGATCTTTTAGGTCCTTCCCAACACAAACCATTCTGGGATTCTGTGATCAGCACAGGTAAAAAAAGCCAAACAAGCGTGGATGCTGCCAAAAAATTTAAACCCTATTTATTCTGTGGTGATCTACAGAGTGCTGGGGAGGGAAATATTTATAGGTGGGATGGTTACAGCTCCAAACCCTTCACTTGCAGGCTGGCAGGAGAGGAACAAACCAGAGCCTTTGGTGGCTTCTTGTTTGGTTTGTTTTTTTTGAGGGGATTTTAATATTTTTTAAGGGGAAAAGTTAACTGAAGTTTATGAGCTTGAGCTGTGGAGCAGAGCCTTTTGTGTCTCGCTAGCCCACATAATTGCACTCCCCCCTCCTCTCACCCGGTGGCAAAGGAATGTAGGTGGAATGTCTTTACACCGAGAGCAGCTCACGCAGGGACTGCACAATGAGGGGAAGAAACAGGAGCCAATCTAAGTAAAGGATCAGGCAAGGAAAATAATATTGGGCTGTCTGCTACCACGTCTAACACCGTGAAATGCTTCCATGAATCCCCTGCTTCCTTCTGTCTTAAAATGTCCTCCTCCTTCCCAGAGATTCAAGGGACGGATCTTGTTTCAGTCTCCTTTTTAACACTTTGCTTTTCCCCCTCTCCTTTCATCCTGCTGCCGCAGATATATTTACTGGCAACGGAAAAAATCAATAAAGGAGAAGGAAATGGCTTGGCAGCCTTCCGAAGTGTTAAAATAATTCTCATCTAATCGAGCCCCGTTGTTTTTAAACAATATCGCCAGCTCAGGAGCTTGGCCTCGATTTTCAGAAGCAACTGGTGATTTTTGGGGAGGTTCTGGGGTTTTTTTGGGGTGTCCTTAAAGGGACAAGTCTGGCACAGCCACGTGGGAAACCTGGCGGCTTTTCCAGCACACTCCTAAATTTATCTGTCCCTCGAGGGATCCCACCCCATGAGTTTAATTTGGGGGCATATTTAAGTAAAACAGCCCAAAGAAAGGCTGGACATCCCATAAACTATCCCAGCTGCCTTTCAGCAGAGAAAACTGGGAATGATATTAGCGACCAACAGCCTGAACCAGGTGCATTCCAACCTGTCAGTTCCTCCTGTGAGTTATTGCTACTTAAATACAGACTTTCTGTCCCAGCAGTGAAATATTCTGGCACGTGCTGTGCAAGAACATGGAGATCTGACCTTCACACTGAGCTGCTCCTGGTAAGCTGCAATCTCTCCTGGATTTCTGGTTTTTCCCACATTTTGAGGTGTATTTTGGAAAATCAGAAGGAGGGCTGAAAATGTTGAGATGCTCAAAGATCCTCTCAGTTCCCACACAAAGTATTTCCTCCCCAGCTCCAAATAAAATCCAAAGAACTCCATTTATATTTTGACTTTAAAAAAAAAAGTATTCGTGCTATACAAAAATGGGACTGAGAAGTAATTTCCAAACGGAAAATTGGAGCATTTAATTTGGAAGAGGGTGGGAAGCACACTCCCACCTTGAGTTGAAACAGAGTCAATAAATTAGATTTTTTTCTAAAACAATGGTTTTCCACTGGGAGGCAACAGCTTAAATGAAAATCATCCCTTTATCAATATTTTGGTGGCTTAATGTTTACAAATTATTGTTCTCTGCTTCCACTTCATTGCAGGAGAACATGATCCCATTTCACACACCTGGGAAATACCAGAATTCGCCTTTTTTTTCCAAGAGATCTCCCTCCAGCACCTTTTCCTGAGTTAAACACCCATTATTATCACCCTAGTACCCTAATTTGTACCTCACTTAGGTACCAAGTGACCAATGTGGGGAGGGCCTGCGTTTTTCCATGCCCTGATTTTCCTCCTTTGGCAGGACGAGGCCTGGCTGAGTGGAGCTGCACATGGAAGGACACTTTTGGGCTGAGCTGGTGACAACAGGAGTTTGGTTTGGGGGTGCCCTTCCCTCTGCCTCCCCTGCCACCTTTGGGCTGTGCAAACCTGGATCCCTTTTAAGGCCTAGTGATCCCCTTCTTAGAGCTGAATATTTCCTTTTTACACCCAGAGATGCCCTTTCAGACCTAAAGATCCCTTTTTAGACTGAGAGACCCCCTTTTAGGCCTAGAAATCCCCTTTTGGACATAGAGATCCCTTTTTAGACCCAGAGATCTCCTTTCAGACCTAGTTGATCCCCTTTAAAACCTAGAATTCTCTTTTTAGACCCAGTGATCCCTCTTTAAAAACTTGCACATCAATCCCATCCCCTCCAAGAGAGTTTTTTATCCGGGAAGCATCAACACCAACAATCAGGAAATTATTCTGATGGAAAAAAAAAAGGAAAAACGGGGAAAAAAACCTCTCCCAAAGTCCAGGTGTGTCCATGCCCAGAGCCCTCAGCAGGCTCCAGCTGAGAGCAGCCGCTCTCCTCCACCATCCCAGCTTTCCTTCCTGCTGGGAATGTGAGCAAACCACGCAGGGAGGGAATTCTCTGCCGCTCCCCAAGAGCCAAATGTGCACAAACGCCCAGGAACGTGCACCTCCGTGCCTTGGAGGTCCTGGGGAGAGGCCTCTCTCTGTCCCAGCCTGAGAGGAATGAATTTTTTGGGTGGGAAACATCTGCCCTTCTCTGGGGTTTGCACATGGCGCTCATAATGGGGCCCATTGTGCGCGCACGGGCGCAAAAAGGGGAAATCAATAAAGCAGGAAGGCCTCAGTTGTTGGATCGAATGCCAGCCATATCTAATGCCTCCAGGATGCCTTCGGAGCCCACCAGGTCCTGCTTGTTTGATGCCTTCACTCCCTGGCTGTCCCAAAAGGAAAAAGCCAAGATATTAACTTTCCTTCACAGAAACGCCTTGTGAGAACGTAGAGCCGGGGAAAGGTTTTGGCTTGACCAACCTCAGTGGGACGTGTGGGATAAAGGAGAGTCCTGCAGGGCCCTGTGGGAACACCAGAGGGGTGGGATCCCACCCATGTTTCTGTGCTACATCACAGCAGCCCTCAGCTGGAAGCAAATTCCAACCAAATCCTCCACTGTGGAAACCACATCCCTCATCCCACATCCCTCATCCTACAGTAAGGACAAAACAGGGGTATTCCCAACTAACTGAAAAGCAGCCTCAGAGCAGGGAATGGATTTAAAGGCTCTTGGGAGTCCTGTCATTGTGCCACCAGTGCTGGGCACGGCCACCCAGTGCCCAGGTCAGCCTTTCTTCCATGCAAGCTGGCACCAGGGGAAGGAGCTGCATTAAAACCAGCCCCAGCCTTTGGCAGAGGGGCTCAGAGCAGGATAATGATGATGGGATTAGGGGGGAAAAAAAATAAAAAACAAAATGGAAAATCACACCTCGCTTCACATTGGAAATCGGGCTGGGCCACTGCACTACGTTTGGAGCAAACCTTTTTAAAATGCAAGCCATTGTGTAGGGAAATTCTCCCTGGAATCTGGGTTTCCAGCATGGCATTACTGCAGCTCCCCATGCTCCTGAAATCCCCCAGAAAACTGAGGAAAAAGCAACGTCCTGGCAGGTCTGGCTGTGGTATGTGAATTTTTTGGGACAAGTCTCTGCAAGAGCTGCCGAGCTGCAGAGACAAAAGCCCTGGCAGAGGGTGGCACAGGCAATCCCCTCCCAGCTCCTCGCAAGTCGTGTCTGATAAGGCAGAATCAGCTGTCTGGAGATGCATTTTGGTTTCCCCTCTCCCCCAAAACACGTGTGCAGGCTCTGAGTGGCAGACAAAGGGAAACGAGTGCTGCTTTTTTTGGTGTTTCCCTCCTTTCTCTTCATTTCCTCATTCCAGTAGCAAAAGGGGAAATTGAGGGGACAGACACAACCAAGTTTGCACTGAAGGGGAAGCAATAAAACCTTCCTATATGCAATAACAACCTCTGCCACTCCTAAATATCCCCAAACTGCCAGAAATAATGACATTGGAAATGGCTGGGTTGTTGTTTTGTTTTTTTTTTCTGCCTACCCATGATAAAATGCAGTTTTCCTCCTCACAGATTTAGAGTCGAGTAAAAATAGGAGTGAAGATGAGAAAACTTCTGTATCTTCTGCTCCTGAGTGAGAGATTCTCCTTTAACCTTATGCAGCATCCAGCAAACTTCATGGGATCATTCAGGTTGGAAAAGACCTTTAAAATCATCCAATCCAATCATCAGCGAGCCTCTAAAATAATAAAAACCTGTCAAATATCCTTCTTCTTTTCTTCTTGCTCTTTCTCATTTCCCTCGGATTTATGGTGTTTGTTGTGAAGCACCTGCACATCAAGAGTGAAAAGGGAGATTTTATTCTGTATCTGAAGTTTGTAGCACAGATTTAGGGAAAAGGGAGATTTTATTCTGTGACAGAAGTTTGTAGCACAGATTTAGGGATTTAGGGACTCTGCCAAGCAACATGGGCACTGCAGGGTGACAAACAGACACTGCCATCCTGGAGAGTGTCCCTGCAGGTGTTTAGGGGGACACAGCCCTGGGGGTCTGATTTCATGGCCTCACAGAATGTCCTGAGTGAGGAGGGACCTACAAGGGTCATCCAGTCCGTCTCCTGGCCCTTCCCAATCCCAAAAATCCCCAAAATCCCATGCTGTCCCTGAGAGCATTGCCCTGGAGCTCTGGCAGCCTTGGTGCCCATTCCCAGGGGAGCCTGACACCCTCTGGGGGAAGAATCTTGTCCTAAAATCCAACAAAACCTCCCGTGACACAGCTCCAGCTGTTCCCCCAGGTCCTGTCCCTGGTCACAGAGATCAGATTTGTGTCCTTGGCCTTTCGGGGTTTCACATCCCAATCCTTCAGAATGAAACACAGCGAGGTGAACTCACATTTTTCCTTGGAAAGAACTAGGAAGAGGCATTCCTAAAGGGAAAGGGCAGGAGGGTGTGGGACTGAATCACTCAGGTTAAAAAAAAAAAAAAGAAAAACAAAACCCCTGAGCTGGGTTATTTGGGGGTGTAAAAACCTGCCCAGAAGGCCCAGGCTGTGTTTTCCACGCCGTCAGGCTGCAGCGATGAGCTGAGGGGAGGCCTTTGGAAAGGGGCTGTTCCTGTGTGAAAATGCAGTTGTGAGGGGCTGGGAGGCACAGCTGGACACAGCTGCACACAGCTGGCACTGGAGCTGCACGTTTCAGCACTCGGCTCTGGCATGTGCACAGGAGGCCCGGCAAGGGGAAGTGCAGTTTGCTCCTGGGTGAGCTGGGCCACATCCACCTTCTGCCACAGCTCCTGCTCCTCACTC
This sequence comes from Dicaeum eximium, assembly GCA_013396995.1. Lineage (NCBI taxonomy): Eukaryota > Metazoa > Chordata > Aves > Passeriformes > Dicaeidae > Dicaeum > Dicaeum eximium. The sequence continues at coordinate 276,393 of VWZP01007822.1, read as the reverse complement.
AGCCTCCTTCTTCCCCTTTCTTTCTGTGCTTTTTTTTTTCTGGATTTCATGGGGAAAAAATCCTCCCTTTTGACCCCTTTCTCCTGGCAAGTTTCCCAATGCTTCGAGCATCTGATGGGATGTTCAGTATCACCACAGGCTGGGGTGGATAAATCCTACAGCTCCCAAACTTTCAGAGGGGAGAATGCTGCTGCTCCCCAGCCTTCCCATGCCTCCAAACCAGTTCTAAAAAGGGGAGAATGCAGCTGCTATCCAGCCTTTCCATGCCTCCAAACCAGTTCCAAAAAGGGGAAGAATGCTGCTGCTCCCCAAACCTTTCCATGCTTCCAAACCTTTCCATGCTCCTCAACCTTTCCACGCTTCCAAACCTTTCCATGCTTCCAAACATTTCCATGCTTCCAAACCTTTCCATGCTCCCAAACCAGTCCCAAAATGCTGCATCTGTTCTGTCTTCCTGGTCTTTGTGATGTACATGGACTCGCAGATATATGGAATTAACAATGCTTGGAAGGGTTTTTGTATTTACACAAGAAGCAAGGTCCCAGCAGAGCAGTGAAATGAGGGTGAAGGCAGGTTAGGATCTGGCCCACCACACAGAACAGGAATATTTGTGCAAAATATTCATTTACTGTCCCCGAGAAAGCAGCAAACCCTCAGGAAGTGGCATCTTGTGGACACTTATTTATTTAAGAAGCACCTGAGATGCCCAGTGGTTGTTGGAACAGGTGGCAAACACCAAAATAAATCAGCTTTCCTTCACTGTGAGCGGCCAGCTATCCATCACCAACATACCTGATGTCCAAGAGATCTTTAACATGGACCCAACAAACCCTAATTTGCTCCAAAATGCTCTGCTGGCCACCAAAGCCTCATTCAGCCGCCTGCCAGCGGGGTAACGCAGCGCCACAGCTGATGCCTTGAGAGGCTGAGCTGGAGCAGAGGCTGGGCAGAGTCACAGAATAAAGCAGGGATTTATTAAAAGCATTTCCTCCGTGGATCCACCTTGGGCAGCACAAGAGCCCAGCCAGGGCTGCACCCAAGAGGAACCAAAATGGGCACAAAATGGACACCGGGCACGGCTCTGGCACTTTGATCAGTTCTGCTCCATTTGCACCTTGGAGTTCATTGTCCAGTTCCAGCTTTAGCCCATCCAGTCCCATCCTTCTTGTTTTTCTCTCTTCAGCCCACGTTGTTTGTGCTCTTGGGCCTGAGGTTTGGATCATTTGTCCTTGGTCCCCAGCTGGAGCAGGAATTGTTTTGTCTCCCTGCTCTGTGCACAGAGCTCACCATGCCCTGATATGAAGCCGAGACCCACACACTGAAGCAGCACAGAACATGAAAAATAGAAAAGCCCAAACCTGAGGCATCACAGCGAATGGTAAAAACCAAAATAAATGTGTTTGAGTGCTGGCTTCTGGCCAGGTCTCCGAGTCAGTAAAAGGGGGAAGCGATGTGGGCTGTTTGAACTCTGCCCACTTACAAGGTGGTGCTTCCGTGGAGATCTGGTGGGGGAGAGGAGCAGGAGGAACAGCAGCAAATCCAGGCACAGCCCTGGCTCCATGCTGAAGGCAGCACCAGAAGCTCAGAGGTAAAGGAAAGGAACTCACCAGGCTGACATTTGAAGGGTTAATGGGATTTAAGCTTTGATCTCCCAAGGAAACACGCTGAAAACGTAGCCCAAGGCGTGCTCACCATTTTGTTTGCCTGTAAAACAATGCAATTTGATTTTTGTTGGCTTGTTGTTTTTAAGTGGAACCTCATGGGTGTTCTGTTAAATTCAGCCCACAAAAGCAATTTGTGTCATTTTAATGCAGCTCCTGTGCTAGAAATGTTTGTTTTTAAATGCAAGTTTTATTGTTTTCATTGTTGGCACATTAAAAGCTCGATCAATAAGAAAAGCAATTTGTGATGTTGCCCTTCAAAACTCCAGCCTTATCTACCCCATAAATTGGGGCAAAATTGAAAGTGTGAGGCATAATACGAGCTCATTCTTTTGGAATATGAAAGGAATAATTCCAGCTCTTCTCTGCTTTGGCTTGTCCCTATCCATCATCTGTCTTAATATTTCCAGGAGAGTCAGGCTGAGATACAGCTCTGGGACAGAGGATGGAGCAGAGCATTCTTTGATTTGTTACTGTGGTAGTTATATTTTAGTGCAGGCATCCCTTTTAAAATGGAAGAGAAGCCTTCCTTCTGCAGGAAACATCCAAATCTTGACCAGATACGAAGCGTTTGGGCACAGATTAAAAAAATTCTCTCCAAAATGGGGACAACTCCTGCAAAAAGGGTCAGAACCCCAAGCCCGCCCTCAGCTCTGTCTCCTGATCTGCTGCTGGCTTTCCACTTAGCCTTGTACAATTCCTTCTACCTCTCAGGGCCTCCTTTTCCCACCTTTACCCAGGGGACAGCACTACAATGGGTTTCTTGCTCTTTGATATTTGAAACACGCTCAGAGATTCCTCAGATGGATGCGGGAGAAAGAAATCATTATTGTTATATTTTTACAGCCCGTTTCTCCCTGCAGGGTCCCCGAGGTATTTTAAAGTCTCCATAGTCTTGGGCAAGAAGGAGCAAAGAACAATCAGAGTAAATTTGCAGGAGCAGGGGCAGGACATGGATGATCCTTGTGGATCCCTCCCAGCTGAGGATATTCTGAGATTCTCTGACTGATCATTGGATGTGGAGCTGCCACTTTCAGTTCCCCCAAAACATCCCCTTCTGATTTTATTTTTCCTTAAAGAGGTTCCTTGCATTACAACCAGGAACAGGGGTAGTGTCAGGTATGACTCTGCACGCCTTCACACCTCATGAAATCCCATCCAGAATGGTAAAATTAATGAGGAAAATTGCCTACTGCAGCAATTTCTGAAATAGCTGTAAATGTTTTATTGCCCAAGCATATGTAACAGCAACTTTAGCAAACATGCCCCAGCGAGTGTGGTGCAGAGAGGACACAACAGGATCTTTGGGAGAAGCAGACAGCCATGGCCAGACTCTATTTCCAAATAAATTAGCATTAATCAGCTGATGACTGCGCAGCTTCCTGTAGCAAACCACGCTCAGCAAAGCCATTCCCCCTGTATCTCCTCAGTTTCCTGATAATGCCACCAGACTGGCATTTTTCAGAACAATAAACGAGCAGAAAAATGCCACAGGGGCTGCTTGGTGCCTCAAAATCAAACTGGGTTTGGGAGGCACCCCAGAAAAGCCTTCAGGGAAATGGACACTTGCTCCCTCCAGCAGTGGGATTGTTTCATTTGGGTCAAAGGTGTCTCTGCTCGAGAAATAAAAGAGAAGTGGTAAATCTGGGGGTTCTGGAGCAGCCCACAGCAGGAGAGGCTCCATGCCAGTCCCATGGCTGCCAGGGTAGGGCCATTTGTCCACCCAGTCCACCCAGGGCCACTCCACCCAGGCAGGGAAGGAACCCTTCAAGTGTTGAAGCAAATTTCCCAAATCATCCCAAACTCCCAGCTGGTGGCTGCTGGACAGTCTGTCCCAAGGAGCCACAGGAAGGACTCGAAGGTCAGATAAGGCCACCAGAGCATCCTGGTGACCTGGTGCTGCTGCTGGCCCTCCTGTCCATCACCTCCCACGTGCTGCCAGCCCACGGGGCCCCTGCAGCGGGGACAAAGTGCCAGGGTGGCTCTGAGGAGGTGGCAGCAGCCTTCACGTGAGGGATTTGAAAAGCCCTCGAGAGTCACTCACTGGGGAAGCAGAGAGGAAACCACAGGACTGGAGAGGCCCCTCCACACCCTGTAAACAAGATTGGAACCTGAGGGGTGCAGAGCACCAGGAACTCCCCATTTACCCAGCCCAGGGTGCTCAAAGCTTTTGGCATCTTGTAAGCTCAGCTCAGAGCTGCAGGACTTACTCCTTAGACCAGCAAGTAGCTGGGGATAACTCATCTACATGCTGGAAGTGGCTCCCAGAAGATATTTGCTAAATAATTTAGGAACAAAACCCAGCGATGATAATAGAAAAAAAAACCCAAGAAGTTTGCTCCCAGATGATCTGCAAATACAAAACAGCAATAAGTCTGTCAAATGAGCTCACCTAGTGCTACTCTCATATTCCCTACCATGCTCGCAATCCCGATTCTCCTCTGATTCAGCAGCTTTCCTCCTTTTGGCATTTCTGGCTGGCAGGGCTGGATGTACTTGGTGAGAATTCAATACCACGAGGGGTTTAGTAACTGAAAGCTGCCTTTTTTTTTTTTTTTCCTTTTCTTCCTTTTTCCCCCCCTCTCCAGCAGCTCACAGGAGGTAAACAAAAGTTTAGAAGGGTGCCCTGCACGATTAAGGTCGGTCAAGTTTAAACTGCTTCAGTCCTCCTCAGGTTCCACCAGTAAAAGTCAAAAGCTCCTTTTACATTCTTCAATTAAATTAAAAGAGGAAAAATGAAACTGCTGTTTGAAATCTCTGGGTCAGCTGAAAAATCTGAGAGCAGAGCCCTTGCCAGAGTGCTGTAACATGCAGTAGGAGCCTGTCCCAGGTGCTGTGCAAAAGAATATTTCCTAAGACAGGTCTGGACTCTCATGAAAATCTTTAAATGAAGTAAAGCAAGGAAGAAGAGAATGAGACCAAGAAAACGAGCACCAAGCTGGAATTCATGTGCTGGCCCTCCTCCAAGCCCAGGCTCAGCTCTGTGTGTTACTTTTAAGATCAATGTCACACAGGGGCCTTCAGCCAGACCCTGCCTTCCCTGGATGGACAGCCATGGTCATGGTCCCTTCTGGAACCATCCCTCCTCCAACATCCCTCCTCAAACCCCTTTTCAGAATCACTGCAAAGAGGGGAGAGAAATATTAACAGCGAGGAGACAGATGGTGCCATAATAAAATCCTCTCTCTCTCTTCTTACTTTTTTCCTTTGCTTTTCAGGACAGCTCCCCCAAAAGCAGATCGTGCTTGCACTCCACATGTTCATTTTGTGCCTGCTAGATGATCCAAAAGAAGGGCTGAAAAGCCTTCAGGGCTGATGGCACTAATCTGGTGACCTGACGAAGCTCAAACCAAGAACCAGTTACTAGGAAATAAAGACAAACCATGGCTGCTCTCCAAAAGAGCTCATAAATCTGAACATCTCCTTGCTCTCCTGTAACAGCTCTAATATTTCTTCTGCTTTTACCTTGTGAAGGCTGTTCATTCTTTCTTTCACCTCTTAGCCTCTCTCAGGATGTCAGCTCCATCTGCCACAACATTGCTGGAGTCAATCTCAGCAAGCACAGCTCAGGTGCTCGCTTCTCCCCTCCTCCTGAATTCCCATACTTGACACAGCCCTTCAGAATACACAGAATAATTTTTTTTTTCAATCAACATGCTGCAGTCTCCTCACCTCTTGAGGTTTTTTCCCCTCTGCCTCTCCATCCCCAGTCACTCTCTGCTCGCCCTTCATTTCATTCTTACCTTGGAATTACAGAGAGTGACACAGAGGATGATGATGCCTCGTTCTGCTTAGTAATGGTTTTGCTGAGCATCTCAGCCTCCACTTCAGCTGCCACATTAGCAACCAGAGAATAAACTCTAATTGTTTTGACACTTCACCACTTGCCAACCCTGAGCACAGGTAGGGCTGAGGGCTGCTCAGCTCTGCTTGGAGGAGCAGAGAATCCCAGCCTTTGTTGACTCGCACTTGGCTTCTCCCGTAAAAAAGTTTTCCGAACTCCTTTCATCTTTCCCTCGCTGCTGCTGAGCATGTCATTTCCCATTCCCTGTTATTCAACAGCCTTTATATTCACACGCAGCCCAATTTTCTGCCAATATCATCTTTTCATTTGTGTCAACTGGATTACATGTTGCTCCTACCTGCCTCCGAGTTACCGCTCATTTTCTGTGTCAGGTGAAGTTTATCTCACGGCACACAGAGCGGGTTTTATTCCACAATTGCATTCCTTTATGTCTTCAAATTGCTTGCCACAGAGCAGGCTGCAATTCTCCTCTGGTGTAAAGCTCATCAAGACAAAACAGAAAGATGGGAGCTGGCACTGAGCTGGTCAGCTGTTCCTCCAGCATGAGTCTTTTTCCAGGAATTATAGGAACAGACATCGCTGAGGAGGATTCTAACACTTGTGGGATGAATAACCTGTCAGTAGGTGAGGCTTTCTCTCTTGTCACATTAATTAGCAGTCATCTCCTTCCTTTAAACATAATCCTTCCAGGACTCCCAGCCTTATTTATTTATTTTTTCCCCTGCAGTTGGGTGTTCTCCCTCCATGCTCGGGGCTGGCGTCAGTAGATGGCACTGTGACATTCACTCTTCCAGCTTCCTTTTTGTTCAGCCTACGAGCAGAGCTTTGAGTTTTTACTAAATTTTTGTGTGTGTGTGTATTATAATTAGTTTTTGTTTATGCAAGGTTCTGGAGTCCTTCGGGAGAAAACTGTGGAAGCAGAGAGATAATTTGCTTTTCTGCTTTCGCCCCGCTCTCTGATTGAGGTCAGTTCTTGAGCCAGCAGCGGTCTCTGGGTGCCATCACTGAGGTGATGCTGAGATTCCTACGAGAAGGGATTGTCCTGCATTTATTGCACCCCTCTGGCTGCAAGGCTGGCACACCAGAGCGAGCAGGGAAAAAAAGGATGATTGCAGGGGCAGTGCCCTCAAGCATGCTCAGCAATCTCCTGTGCCCGGCTCTTTTTGCCTCCTGACAGCAGATCCTTGGTGCTGTCTTTGGGAGAGGACTCTGTCCTCCAAAGAATGGCACATACAAGTGGAAACCCATCCTTGGAGTCCTTTGGTTGAATTCCTAATGTTGGGAACCCAAACTACAAACCCAGGACTGGTTAGCAAGCCCTGAAATTCAAAATCTGATTATTTGCAGAAATCTAGACTGGGGTTAGTCCAACACATCCGAAACCTGTGGAATGTCAAGATCAAAAGACTCAAAAAAGGACAAAATTCAGTGCCAAAATATGAAACGAAAAGCCTCCCAATTGGCTTAGCCTACACCATCAGTGTCAGAGGCCTCAAATTATTTGCTTTCTTTCTGGAGGGAGAAAATAACAAACATTGTTATGTTTTATCCATGCTTGACTTAAGATTCTTGATCTGGTGATACCTGGAAACCTCTGTGAAGGCACAAAGCCCTGTTGAGCTGAGTGCTTTCCAAATAGGAGATAATAAATGGATTTAGATGAAGATGTTATCAACTGATTTCACAAAACCCCTTCTCTTTAAAAAAAAAAAAGAGCTGAATATTTACCAAGTTTTTTACTAAAGCACCTTTAACATTTTTTTGTGTTTTCCCCACTGTTTTGAGCAGCAAGTTCACCCGTCCCTTTTAAATTCTGGTAATGATTTAGCAACGAGCAACATTTCATAGACGCAAAAAGACGGCAGCAAATGAGGGAAAGGAGAATTATAAAAAATTTACCCGAAAAATGAAGTGTTAGCGTAAACATCTCTTGTAAATACAAACATGTGCCCATGGATTCAGTCACACACATGCACAGAGTGCATTTCAGTGTACAAAATGTCCTTCTGACCTCCTAGGATGAAGTGTCCTTAGCAAGAATTACAATTATCATCAAAGGTTGATTAGCAAGTGTCAGATTGACAAGGAGTCATCAGCAAATATAAATATAGGTCCTGGAAGGAATAGAAAGCCTTTGTGGGAGCTGATAGCTCCTTCCAGCACTGAACCTTGATGTTCTTCTTCTCCATGACTTTATTTTTACTCCAAAGATGTCAGAGAGGGAAGAACAGCTCAGTGGGCTTTAATATCTGCCTGTAAAACATTCCTCAGAGTGTGACAGACCAGCTTTAACAGCCCCGAGACAAGGACAACTCAGAGAAAAAGTTGTGAGTTATTCCAGGGAGGATTTCTGACATCAGAGAACCCCGAAATGTAGCAGGGGAATTATTTTCCTTTAATATGCTTACAGCTAAAGGATTGGCTTCCATTCAACTAATAGAAGTGTTAGTGCTTCGAGCCTGCATGCCTGGCATTCCTGCAGTAATACAATTCTGTATTAAAATCTATTCCAGTTGCTTGATTTATGAAAATGGTGCAAACGTGCTGCACTCGTACCCAGCTCATTGGATCAAAAGGGGGAAAAAAAAAAACCCAAACCAGAAATAATTTTTAAACAGAAAGAAAAAGCAAGTGAGAGAGGACACGCTGTTGTCCCTATCTCAGAAGTGGAGCTTTAGTCCTTATAAAAGTTGCCTGTATCCAAAATGTGACAATTTTATTTCAGAAGGTGACGACGTTTTAAGAATTTGTTGCAACTTGTGGACAAAGCCGCGGTTGATTCTCTCTCCAGCGTTCCCTGGATTTTGTAATATGTCAATACATCATGTTAATGCAAGTTTTTAAAAAAGGGGAAGAGAAAGCAAAAGCTCCCTTCCTTTTTAAGTATGAGTAATCTATCCAAATCCTACTGAGACACACAAAGGAACGCCGGCAATTTTCCCTTTCATAAAATGCGGACTTTCTTTAAATACTTCCTCCCTACATTTTCAAAGCGGGGCTGTATGAAATGAAGGGGAAATGACACCCTTCCCCATTGAAAAGGAGATTATGTAAAACTGCCTGGAGAAGCCAGCCGTGCTAATGCAAATACAAGTATGATCTTATTCATAAGTTGCCATTGTGCTGGCAGAACATGCCTTGGCTCCGTGTGTCCACCTCCAGCTCGGGGTGAGCAGGAAAACCCTTTTCTTTTGGGATCCGCGCCTCCTCCGGTTTGCAAATAAATCTGAAACCCCAAAGATCACTTTAAAGGAGTGGAGGGCTCGGTTTGCCATTGTGCTGAGCACTCGATGCCACTTGAAGTTAATGAGAGCAGTCAGCAGCCCTGACAGTGAGGCACGGCGAGGATTTGTGTGCCCAAAGGTGCTGGGGACACTCAGGGCTCCTTCCCCGCTCCTGTGGGGACAGCCTGGCCTGGGAAGGGTTTGGAAAAGTCAAACCCACTCATTGCATTAGACACAGCCCCTCCTTCTGCAGCCACTCCTGCAGCTGGAGAAGTACAGGTCACACATGCAGATGACCCTGGTCTCTGGATCTTCTGATCAAAACTAAAGGATTTTCCTTTCATTTTGCCCGTGTGGTGTTGGAAAAATGTCTGATGATTGGTGGATTTCGGTCTGCAAAAGAGCTGTTCAAAAAATTTAAACATACAGCGCTTTGTTCAAGTGCATTTGAGGCTTTGCCTCTCCCAACACCCTCAGCTGCATCAGTGCCTCGCTCCCCCTCTGAAAGATTAAAATCATGGACTCATTAACGCTGGACAAGACCTCTGAGATCACCAAGTCCAGCCTTAATTCATATCCTAGGCATGGAACTGTGGGATCAAAGCATAAATTCACCCCAGACCGCATCTGAGACCAAGCGATGTCTCAGAGGAAAACCAAGCAGAAGGAAAAGTTGTTCTTGCACAGCTCTGAGGTCCAATCAAAACCCAGCTCGTGGCTGAAAAATTCAAGCTGTAGGTACGTGAGTTTGGCCATTTGAAAGGAAAGAACATTGCATGGGATAAGGGAGCTGGGATGCCTCAGCCAGCAGAAGGGCAGTGAAACAGAACGTGGTTGGAGAAGCTGCACTGCTGCAAGCAGACCCAGAATGGGAGCCCTGACTTGCTCAAAGTGCCCCTTCGGGCATTTTTCCCTGCATGGGAACAAGAAAAGTCAATCCTGGTATGTTTTGAAGTAACTTTCCATGGGAGCTTGTCACTGGACATTTTAGAAGTTTCTCGGATGCAAACTTGCTGAGTTTTTTCTTCCATGGAAAGCTCTTTTTTCTCTGCAGGTTTCAAATCCCTGTGTGTGTGTTTCAAGGACAAAATGCATTCCTTTGCCTGTCTCTGATATGGGAGATGTGGTTTGCTTTTCCCAACCTATGATATAAAGAATTGCTCTCTCTGACTTTGTAAACATTTTCTGGCATTCTTGCACTTTGGGTATGGAGCTGGAAGGGGCAAGATGCCAGCTCTGTACCTCGGCAGGAATAGCCCAAATCCTTCTGAACTATGGAGTCATTTTAATAAATAATATAAACCTTCTGATATTGGAGTCAAGAGTCTTGATTCACCCCGAGGGGACTCCAACAGGAACAATTGGCGACCCCTGAGACGTGGGACAACAGGAGCTGACTCTCCTTCTTCTGTCACCCACTTTTTAGTCTTTCTCGGAAACTTTCTGGTGGTGTGAGGAAGCCCAAGGCCTTGGCTGTGTGTATTTAACTTTGGGCTGCTAAAGAAGGTCTAATTAATCTTCATTATGAGTGGCTTTTGAAATAGATGCCTCCATGGAGTGCCCTTCCTGTGCAGCTCCAGTCCAGAGGAGTTTCTGGCTCAGCCTGGAGGACCCTGGGGTCTTATCATAGGAAAGGCTGTTCAGTATTTGATGGAGAAATGATTACAAAACTCTTCCTACCCCGTTCCATTTGTATATGGCAGCTGTGACCGGTCAAACTGAATTTATTTGTTTGCTAGCTAAAGGTAGACAGTGACCAGGCTAAGCCAAAAATCCTCATTTTTAAATTACCAGTACTTCTTCAAAGCAGAAAAGTTTGATTTCCCCCAAAAACTGCAGCAGAGATAATTCCTTTATTTTAAAATAAGAGTAATACCAGGTCATTTGATGGAAAAATCTTCCTGTTTTGATTCCTGGGGGGTTAGTTTTGGTTATTTAGGTTTTGGGGTTTTTTTAAAGCAATACCTCAGAAAAATATAACATGAATTTACTGTTTGCATCACAGCAAACTGAGTTAGTTCTAAAAAAACATTTAAACTACAAGGTTTTCTAAGGTACAAGAAACCAAAATTGAATGTAAGATGTATTATAGGAGGGCAGTGCAAAGACCTTCAGAGCTTGCTTGGCTCAGCAGTCAGGGGCCAAACCAAACCTGTGCTTGAAGGTTTGGCCTTTTGGAAATGTGTAAAACATCATAAACCCCACCATGGTGGAAATTCTGATTTCCAGGCATTTAATTACTTTGCTTTTTAGATCCATTTCCACTGGATAGAAGCACATTAGATCACTGCCCAAAATCTTTATCTGAGGGGTCACATTTCCAAGTGTTTCTCTCCTCTGAGGACTCAAACATGACATGCATCAACATCCAAAAAAAAGGACATGGTGTGGGGAGAAACCAACTAAATTTAGGGATTTGCTCTTTTTTTATTTACTATTTTGACAGAATTGGGGGAAAGAAAATTTAACTTCTTCTCCTCCTCCCAGCCAGTTTTTATTCTTTAATCTCTCCAAAGAATTATTAAATCTTTTTAAAAGATCAAACACCGGGATCCTTCACAAAGGTTGTCACAATGAATTCATTTGCGGAGCTTTCATCCCTCCTTCCCCACTGTGCTGAAATAATGTTGACTATTTTTCGCTGTCTCCCTGGCTTGCTGGAAAGATCCAGTGGCAGAGGTTGTTGCAAGGACTCCATCTCCCACTCTTTTCCCACCTGGCACCGAAATATCCCCAGGAATTAAAAAATGCAGGTGGTGGGGCCTTGCTGTGGCTGGGCTGTCCAAAAATGAGCTCAGGAAAGGAGCTTTTCAAAAGGAGCTTTGTGACACTGCAGAGCGGGGAAAAGGGAACAGCAGTGATCCCCAAATAGAGAGAGTGATCCTCAAAACCGGAGGGGCATCCCCGAAAATTTCATTTTTTAGGAGTGCTGCTCTTGGTTTAAGAGAGCAGATCTGTTTTTTTTTTTTTTGCTTGGTAGCCCAATTAGAACCAATCAGTGCTGTGTAGAACATCAAATTTCATCCACAGATTTCTAGAAATAACGACAAAAATCCAAGAAAAAATAAAAACCACAGATTTCTAGAAATAACTACAAAAGTGCAAGAAAAAAACCCACAGATTTCTAGAAATAACTACAACAATCCAATTTAAAAAATCCGGAGATTTCTAGAAATAACTATAACAATCCAAGAAAACAATCAACCTTGTTGTCTAATAACCACGCCACCAAATTCTTACACTCCTGACTCAATTATTGTTAAATTGCTACTTTAACAATGATTATTGTTAAATTTCATGGAGCCATTCCACAGAGATTTTGATTTCTTGTGTCTTTGCCCTCAGAAAACATTGATTTTATCACAGCCACAGAGGCTTTGCTTCCCCAAAGGTGAATTTGCTCAGGGACTGCTCAAGAGGTGAGCACCAGAGCAATGTGAGCAGGAGCTGCACATCCATGAGGAAATTAAAACTCTTTTTTTTCCGAAATCTTTTGAGCTGATAGTGAAGAAAGGAGTTGTGAGAGGCAAATCCTGGAGTCACAGAAACACTTCTTAGGAACCAATCTTGTTGAGCTGGTTAGAGAAATCCTGCTAAGTCAACTTTTTCAGTCAAAATTCAGAGTACAACAGCTCCCAGCTGATAATTTTTCACTGATTTTCTAACGAACCCAGTGCAGAAGGACCAGAAAACCCAACAAGGTGATTTTTCAGCTCCTTGTCTTTGGCCAAAGGGTGAAAACTGAGTTTGTTCCCACCTCCTTTTTCTGCCCAGCCTCCAGCTCTCTGCTTCCCCTGTCCCAGAGCTGGATGTGGCTGTGTTTTGGCTGCTCTTCCCTGGATTTTTGCTGCTCTTCCCTGGATTTTTGCTGCTCCCAGCAGCTGTGGGCAACTGTTTCCTGCCCACCATCTGCCCAGCCTGGATCACTTCTCTCTCTCACGCTGTGCCTGAGCAAAGACCTCGCTCAAAGCTGGGGAAAATTGGCATTTGCAGCCCAGGGACCTTTGGAGGACAAACAGCTCCTGCTTCTGTCCATGCAGGTCAAATCTTTCTGCCAAAATCCAAAAGTTTCTGGATTTTTTTTTAACTTTTTTACAGCCCTCCTTGACCTGACTGTAAATAAAGCAGTTTTTTGAGGTGTGTTGTGCTCACAGGGAGCTCAAGTGTTGTTGTTGTTTCCCTTCCCAGCCCTGCTTTGTCATCCACATTCCCATCTGCATTCATCTTCCATATCCAAAATAACCTTTTGCTGCATTTTCACTTGAAAAAAAAAATCACCAAGGGCAAGAGCTGAATTCTAGCACTGGGATGTTACAAAAATTCATCATTGTAAGACATTATATTATTGAATATTGAAGGAAAGACCCAAACTAAAGCAGGAAGAAAATGAACTAATCAAATATGGCAACAGTAAAAATTGGAGAAAAGGGAAATGTTGGTGTTTTAAGGAAAAATAAAATAAATAAAACCCTCTTTTCTTTTTAAAGAGCAATGAGAAGTTTTTCCCTCATCTGAAGCTGAGCACGGATCTCTCTCTTCACAACACCATCATCATTTTTCTCCCCAAAACTTTTTAATTTCACACTTCACACTAATTTTGGGAGCTGGAAGGGCTTTGCAAAGCAGCAGAATTTTAGGGAACTCTGAGTTCAGCTCCAAACTCATCCTCACAGAGTCCCCAGCCAGAAAAAGGAGCCATGGGAATGATTTACCTCCCAGCTCAGCCCATGCTCAAGCATTCCCAGAATTTGGGACCCTGACATAAATCAGCTGCAGGCATCCAGCAAATTGGACGTGATGCTGCAGAACTGGAACTTCAGGTTGCAATTCCCATCCATTTAAGGGCTGGTTCCAATTTTGTTAAATTAATTTTAGCAGTTTTTTTCTCCCCCCTTTTTTCTTTTTTTTTTCCTTCCCAATCCTGGTGCTGTAATGAGGCTGGGATGGAATGTTTGTGGATTATGTAATGTGTGCTGATATTTGAGGTTTCATACATTATCTGGCCAGGATTAAGGGTAATTAAGAGACTGCAAAAGAGGAAAGAAAGGAACGAGATGGGACTTTAAGTGCCTAAAAATTCACATTTTCACTGCTGCATTTGACCCTCATCTCTGTTAAAACAACGATTTTACTATGGACGGATGGTGAAATTAAAGCCCAGAGATTTCTGTGCCCTCCTTGCAGGCAAGGAAAGTTATTTTCCCTGAGTCCCACTGCCCTTCCCACACGCAGGCAGCAGCTGTAAACCTGATGCCACAAAATCCAGGCCAGGGCTGCCTCCTCCCCCCCAGCCCCACGGGCTGGAGCCAGGGCCCAGAATTGCCATAAATCATCCTGACTGGCAGCTCCTGCAGCAGCCAGGCCCAGGGGAGCCGAGGGGGTCTGCAGGTACCAAAATCCCTGCCAGGATCCAGAGCTGCTGGGTCAGGAGCCAGCTGCTCCAGAGGAGCAGCCTCCACTCCTTCCCATTGAAAATCCCAGTGCTTCAATCCCAGAATGGACTCAAACGGGTCCAGAAGTGTTGTAAGATCAAGAATTTGGTGCTTTGGTGCCAATTTGCCTGGCTGTGCTCAGACTGGACCAATCCTCCAGGAATTAGCAACAACAACAAAGTGATATAATCACTCTTTTTGAGGAAAAAACGCCCCCAGAGAGGTGGGAGGTGACCCCAAAACTTGACACAGTGACTCTGTGCATGAAGCATCCACCCTGATGTTCATCCTGACCTGACCCTTAAAAACTGTATAAATAACTCCATAAAATCATGGATTAAGCTTGGAAAAGATGTCTAAAATCAAGTCCAACCAGCACCACCAAACCCCGTCCTCAGGTGCCACAGCCACACATTTTTCTGAGCCCTTCCAGGGATGGCGACTCCACCGCTCCCATTCCAAAGCTTTGCAAGCCTTCTCATGAAAATATTTGTCCCAATATCTGCTCTAAACCTCCCCTGGGAGCTCTCCAGGCAAGCATTTCCATGCTGTGGCCACCAGGAATGAGTTCAGGAGATGGGAGAAGGTGGCTGATGGCCAGAGCAGGGCAGGAGCAGCACCCCTGGGCTCTGGCTCTGCTCTCTGGGTGTTTATCCAGGAGCTGCTCTTGGGATCCAGAGCACAGGGAATGTCTCTCTGCCTGTTTGAAGGAACTCTGACCCTCAGCAGAACTCTGCTTTTAACCTTCATCCCTGGGAAAAATTGCCAAGGCTTTGGGATGAGTTAGAGCACACAGGCAGTGATATGTAGTAGTGGGAGTTTATCACAGGGTGAAGAATTTGGGGTTTTAGGATTTTAATATGAGAGTGAACAGGAGACAAGATGGAGGATTTGGGGTGTTGTCCCTTCTCCCTTCTTGTCCCTCTTCAGCTCCATTTTCTGCAGCACTGGTGGCACAAAGTTATTGGTTAGAGAAAGCAGCAGTGTGGAAGTGACGTGAATGGATCAGTAGAAGTTATTGGTAGAAAAGTAAAAACAAAGTAGGTGTTGGAAAGTGATTGGGTTAAAGAGCTTTAAAAGGCCTTGGTTTGGGTGTTTGGGGTCCATTTTGTGCCTTGGTTTGGGTGTTTGGGTCCATTTTGTGCCTTGGTTTGGGTGTTTGGGTCCATTTTGTGCCTTGGTTTGGGTGTTTGGGTCCATTTTGTGCCTCGCTTCTCGCACGCTGAGTCTGGTGTGCAGACGGGGCTGAACTTAAGATAAGAATAAACAAAAACCTGGAGACCAAAAAAGAGAATCCTGCACATTCTTCATCCTTGGAAAAGAACTCAGCAGGGGAACCCCTCCAAAGGGCCCAGGGGTTGGGTTCCCATCCTTGTTGGGACCAAAAAACCCAACAGCTGCTTAATGCAAAATGCAAAAGCTGTCCCCAGTCCGTGCATTTCTGGTTAATGGCACTTGAAGTCAAAAGCACCCAGATTCATTTAGTGGGGAATAATCATTTACTGTATTAGCTAATCTATTTATCAATATCAAGTCAATTATTATGAAACGTGGAGAGGGGCCGGTAATTACACAATGTAAACAGAAAGGATGGGATGGGGGAGTAATTCTATTTACTCATAATTCCAAATATTGGAAAACAGTCACAGTGGCTGCAGAGCACAGAGCCCACCTTAAAGAAACAGGAGCATAGAACTCTCCCCAAACGAGGATTTTGTGATCAATATTTTTAACCACTAAAATATTTAGAGTTGTGACATTTTTTTTAATATTACTGTCTCTATGAGCCTTAAAAAATATGAAGTAGTTAGAAATATCAACTAGGATTCTGAATATCCCATAGTTTAGATCCTTCTGATACATCCTTGAGTTCAGAATTTATCTCCATGTATCCATATTTTCATCTGTGTATTTACAAGGATGACCAAGCAAAAATCATCTTTGTGGAGAGCCAGAGATAAAGCCACCAAAATATCCTATGGGTAGGTAAGAATTCCCAAGAATATAAATTATAATTGCCATCAGCCAAGTGAAGGACTAGAATAAATCTAGTCTGATTTCATTATTCTTTTGGATTTAATAATTTCCCTCACAGTTGTGCTGTGAAAATATTTTTTGTGTTGCGAAAATTAAAGTGCCAGTAATTGCTGCAGCCTCTGAAGGACCCTGCCCTTAATGCCTGGCTGACACAGAATAAACCCAAAAACCTGGAGTACATTTGGCAGTATCATTGTGGAAATTCCATTTCCACATTTTTTTCTAAGCCCCCAATCCACCAAACCCAGCAGTGTTGCAGGGTTGTTTTGGTTTTTTTTTTTAAAACACCTGAACCTGATAATTTCACTTCTTAATCCAGTCCTGTGTCTGCCTTCCTGATGACTCTGCCAATGAACAGATGATTTATTTAATCAGTATTAACAGATAATTTACTTCATCAATATTAAAGCTCCCAACTCAATTGTCTGATTTCCAATAATTTGCTGCATCATATTGAGGTCACCCCGCTCCATTCCAGGCTGGAAACCCAAACAGGGAGGGAATTTCTAGGCCTTAACCTTTTAAAAAGTTATCTGCACTAAGAATAGCCCAACATTAGCGTGCACTCCATTTTTAATGGAGTTACAACAAAAAAAAAACCCAATCTATTCATAGTTTTTATGGCTCCCATCTCTCTTTTTCCTTCTGCTCCCTTGCCATCCATAATAAATAATTATGGGATATTGGGCATCCATGGGACACAGGAAAGTATTGGCAGGTTTAGTTTTTATTTAGGGACTGGGCATGGGAGGGTTTGGGTTTTCTGAGTCCCTTTTCCCACTAATCAATGCCCCACACCCAGGACACCTGAAGCTCTTCATTGACACTTTTCTAGGGAAAAAAAAATCTGTGCAGACAGCAGCAAAATTCTGTTTTCTGCATTCAAACCCTCCTAACCTCAGGTGTGGGACTGGGAATTGGAGGTGTCCATCAAGGAAATTAAAAAATAATAGGGGAGACCCCTTTTATCTCACAAATTTTCACGTGCATCCACATTTACTGGCACATATTCCTCCAAATGCCACATTTTATCTCAAAGTCATCTAAACTTCCAGCTTCGGCTCTGTCACAGGGTGATGAATTTAGCTTGGTGGGAATATTTGATTTAATCAATTTGGGACAAATCATAACTGGCTAATCCTTGAATAACGTGAGGATCTGACACTTGCATTGTTACTTTTTCCCCTCCTGGTTGTTTTTTTTAAATTGAAAAAAATTTGGGGGTACCACTGCACAGAGCAGCATTTTACACCCAGTGAAACAGAGCAAGGGGAATCTTTGGCACAGAGTTTTTAAATCCCTCCACCCTTCTATTTTTTAAAAAAATAATATTAAAGTTGGTAAAACCTTGAAGCAAAACATTTTCTCTTTCTGGCAACGACGGCTCAGCATCATCCAGAGGTAGAAAAAGGCAAATTTCACATCAGGCAGAGAAGTCACCTCAGCAAATCGTTGTAGGAATGAACCAGTGGCTCCTGTCACCCCTCCAACACAAATGTCACCCCAACAAACTTCCATCAATACCAGAATGCACCCCAGGGCACCAAGGGATGAATCTTTAAGCTTTAATTTCATTATTTTTAACTCTGTCCTTTCCAACATTCGCAAAACAGAAACTGAGATGCTTTTCAAAGGAAAAAAAAATTGCGATGCTGCGCAAAAAAAGGTGGAAAAAAAGATTTTTTGCCTCGGTTCTCCATTAAATCCTCATCACCCTCCTGGCAGGGCTGAGGTGAAATGGTGCCATGTGGGGATTTCATCAAAAAGCAGAGAGCAGAAGATGCTGACAGGCCCAGGTCTGTCCCTCCTGCAGGCCCTGCACGGAGGGGAAATGGTGGGGTTAAGAAAATAAAGTTCTCTCCCAGCAAGGCAGCCACATAATGAATACAGCATTATTATGCAGGAGGCCTCTTGAGACAGCGGCCTAAAAAATTCCACTGAAAAAGGAAACACCTGTTGGAATATTAACTAGGACAAAGTCAAGCAAGGAGAGAGAGGATAGGTGGCCAAGAGGTCGGAAAATCCAAGAGGAAATGTTGGAGGGATTTTTCTATATTTTTTTTAAAAGTGTGACATTGGTAATATTTTAGTTTTTAGCACAGAAAACTGCCTTCTCTTCAGGCAAGGATCTAGAGGTGACAGAAAAGACCCAAAAAAAGCCAATATTGAGCAAATGGTCTTGGTTTTCAAGAGCAGAATTGTGTTGGGCATCCTTAAACTGTGCATAATAACCTGGAACCTCCAGAAGCTGATGGGTTCCAGGTATGGGAAACCACCTACAGCTCCTGTTTAAGAAGGAATAAAAGAATATTATTAAATATATTAAATAAATAAAGGACATTATTGAATCTTTTCAAGAAAAAAACCTATTTTGGCCAGGGGAAGTTTTCTAACTTTAAGCTACAGGCTTCCAAGGATTGAATACACTGTAAGAATAAATTCCATTTTGCTTTTTCACAATCCCCAAGTTCCTTGGAGAACAAGGATCTCCAGCATCTTTCCCTCCCTGTGGCTCTGCCTGGGAGACTGAAGCACACTTGAGTGAGAGCAGAGACCACTCTGGGCAGGGAGAATTTAACTGTGAAAAAGAAAACATAATTTAGAAAAGCCCAGCACAATTTTGATCCCAAGGCTGCACCCTAAAAAAAAACCAAAAAACCCCAAAAAAAATTCCTACTGTGACCTCTGTTGCACCTCCCACTGCCAGGGCTGTAAAACCCCAAACCATTTAGGGTTTTTTTTTTTATTTGGGAAGGTGACCAAAACTCATATTTTGCAATATTTGCCACCTAACTGGAAGATGTATCATCAGCCAGCCCCTGCCTTCAGCTGAAAACCCAATTCAGGAGGATTTAACACGGGTTGGAGAGCACTATAAAGCAAACGAGCACTTGTGCCATGCTAGGAAATGTGATCCTTAGTTGTAGTGCACTTGTAAACATTTTTTCCCCCCAATACTTTTATTTTAAAGGGAATAACGTTTCTTTCCTTATAATAAACTGGAGGAGTACCTCAATCCTCTTGTAAAAGTCCCTGCAGAGCATGAAAATAACGTGTTGCAAAGGTTGAAATTTGATATATTGAGGAGGGGCTGAGCTCTGCAGGGGTCGGCTCTGGAGGCAGGGAGGGAAGGCTGGGATGCAGAGCCTGAGCACGGGATGCCCATTCCCAGAATTTCAGCCTTTGGAACAGGCTGGAAACAGGAAAAAAGCCACAAGAGATGTCGAGCACCGAGTTCTTTCAGCCAGGCAGCCATTTGAAGGAGAAGAGAAAGTGGGGTGGGGAGGAAAAAATAAATGAAAAAAAAAAAAATCCCGGCCACTCACAGCTCAGGAAAAAAAAAGAAAAAAAAAAAAAAAAAATAAAAGAAATAAACACAACTCAGCCGAGCCCCTAGACCACAGGCAGGATGTGTGAGGAGCATCCCCGTGCTCGGCGCAGATCGATTCCCCCGCACAGACACAATAAATGAGGGATGAAGCCCCGGCTTTCCTCCCAGCCCGTATTTTACACTCGGCTCATCCCCTCCCTAATGAGCTTGATCCCGATTACCTGGAAAGCACATCGGCCTGTCAAACCCAGCCCCGACAATCCTTAACCCTTCCCTGCACACGGATTTATCCTCCCTGGCTGCTCGCAGAGAGGCGGGGATGCTCCACAACAGCGAGGTTGTTTCTCTGCTGCTTTCACTGCCAGGGGAAAAAAATTTAGCAGGGTAAGGAGAGAGTGTGGGTGATGGGGATGGAGAGGTACCAACAGCAAGGGCAGCCCCAAAATGCGGTTTTAACACATCCTGAAACATCAAAGATATCCCTGGCCATGGCAGCAGGTTGGAAATCGATGATTTTTGAGGTCCCTTCCACCCCAAAGCAGGCTGGGATTCTCTGAGCACAAAATTCCTGTTGGCCTCTGAGCCAGCAGAGCTTTGTAAGCTTTTTTTTTTTTTTTTTT
>VWZP01007822.1:213152-256261 GCA_013396995.1 Dicaeum eximium | reverse complement strand
TTTTTTTCTGTGGGTGTCACCCTGCTGTGACAATACCTGTTCCTCTCCTGGGATTTATTTATTCAGGCAATAAATTCTCCAGCAGCAATCACCTCCCCATCATGTATTTATCAGGAATATATCCAGAAAGGGTGGGGAATGATCTCAGCTGCTGCCTATAAGTGTGTTCTTACATTTAAAAAAAAATCCCAAACTTGGATAAAACACAATTTCATATTTTTGTAAGTAGTTGAAATCCCAGTAAAACTTCAATTGGAGGTTGTATGGGGGAAAAAAAAAATTAAATCCTCTGCAAAGAACCACATTCAAAAAGAACTTTGGAGGTGCTCTTACATAAAAACTGCAATCAGTTTATTATTGGCACCAATAATAATAAAAATAAAATTGACACAGACAAGACAGTGGGTTGGTGGCATTTCCATGGCTCCACATCCATCTCAAACTCTCTCATCTGGACTTAAAATAGGAATCTAAACTTTGCAAAGCAGATCTTTGGATGGTGGAATGCTACAGCCTTTGAAAACCCAGAACATTTAACATGAACTTGAACCTGGCAGGGAGGAAGAGTCGTGCACAGCGAGAGCTCAATTTTAGAAAAATCCAAAATACCTTGGCAAATTGAAATTTAGCCAGGACATGAGCACAGCTCGCTGAAAGGGAACTGTGGGCTCTCAAAAGAGGCCCAGATCTTTCCCTTTTGCAAAATCCAGGGAGCCAAACCTCTAGATTCCCCATTCCACGTTGAGAATGCAGGAGAGGAACAAGAAAAGTCACGTGGCTCAGCTGAGGAACGCTGTGTTCCTCTCCATGTGACTACAAGCAAATTATTTAGTCACTTGGTGACTGTTTTCTCCATCTGTGGATGAGAATAATATTGAATGCTCACTTTGCCCACACAGCATTACTAAAAACTCCTTTAAAAGGTGCATTTTTGAGCATGGCAGCACCATCAGGAGCTGTCTTCTGCCCAGACCTTCATGCAGAGGAATACCTTTGGAAAAGTCAGGGGTTCTTTCCCCAGCTTTGGCAAATTTGCATTATGGGTTAATTAATTTTTATCCAGGGCTTTTAGAATGTCACAGGAAAAGGCACTGCAGAGATGGAAAGTGATTTTTATAGTGCTGAGACGAGGCCAAGGAAAACAGATTTGGATCAGAACCTATAAAGCTCTGAGCTCAGATCTCTCATAATGGTAATTAATGAACGAAACTGCAAACATTTGTTTTTCGGGCCAAACTATTACCTTGATGTGAAACGCCTGAAATCATTTCAAAGCAAAATATTTAAGTTGTAAATCTGTCAGTGCACCCTGAAAAGCGTTTGAATTTAATCTCCTGAGTTGTGCTGGGCACTGGGCTTTTCTGTGACAACCTTGATAAAGGCACTTGGAGCTGAGAAACTGAGCTGGATAATTCACACAGGGCAGAGCTGAGCCTCAGCCCTGGCTGTGAGTGACACCTAAAGCCACCAGATCTCATCTGGCTGGTGGGGAGGAAGGAGAAGGGTGAGGAAGAGGATGCTGCAGGGATGGGAATCCAACCAAGAGCCTGTCCAGGTGCTCCCGTGGCAGGTGGAGGGAGGGCCCAGCACCAAACCATCAGCCCGGCCGGCTCATTAAAGCGCTGCTCTGATCAGCCATCGGCTCTAAAGCCCAGATTAACAGCGTGAGACGGACACTTCAGGAGCCAGGGCAAAACACACCGGGAGCTTAATCTGGGTTTTCATCCCAGCCCCAGCCCTGCCTTTGTCCCCACGGCTCTTCGGCAGTGCTCGGCATTGCCCACCCTTGGCAGCAGAGGGAATTCTGGAATCCTGCGGCATTGGGAGAGCCCACAGCATCGCTGCTGGCCCCTCCGAGGGCTGGGGGACAGCGCAGGTGCCCCGGTGTCACCCAGTGCTGCAGCCCCTCCCGGGGCTCTAATCCCCTGGGATAATCGTGCTTCCCTCCAGCTGCTGGGACAGCCAGGGAAGAAAGGGCTGCGATGGATGCTTGCTCTTTTTTGTTTCCCTAAGCTGATAGACAGGACTTGTCAACTGCAATCAAGGGGGAAAAAATAAATAAATAGCTCGAAAGCTGCTACTGTTCTGTTACGTATTTCATGTTCTCCCATGCAGCAGGGGAGTCTCAGTCCTAAAAGAATTCTTGCTTTGAATTAGGGAAAAAAATCCTTGTAAAAGCCACACCTGGTTCCCACAGGTCCGCAGTGAATTTGGGGAACTCGGTGGTACAAGAGGTCACAAAGTCCATTGATAAAAAGGAATTTTAAGTGTGTGTACATTAATAAATAGAAGAAAGGTCCACCTGAGCTGGCAAACAGGAGAACTCAGGTCACCAGAAGTTAATGCCACATCTGGGGAGGCTGTGGAGGAGTTGCTGCCATTCTTCTGGAACTCAGAGCATCAGCCCCTGGCTGCTGCTAAGGGCTGGAAGCTGGTGACAAGGACCTTGACCCAAACCCAGCACAGCTGATTTTATACACAAACCCTGGAGGGTTTCCTCCAGCTCTTCTAAAGCTTAGAACTGAACCTAGGCTAAATCCGACCCCCTTAAATCCTGACTCAAGTTTTGCCCTTCCCCTTTCTCCTCCCCTTTTCCTACCCCACCGGGCTTGATTTCAAAAATTAAAACACCTGAATCTTCCCTCTTTTTTTGGAGGGGGGCAGGGTGGGTCCTGAGTGAGAAGCAAACCTTAAATAAATGACCCTTTGTGCTGAGGGAGCCAAGATCAATGACAGGAATTTCATTTCTTTTCCCATACCCTTCAAACACTGCACAGCACCATCCGGGCCTGCCTTGGACCTTGGAGCTGTCCAAACCTCAAACCCCAACCTCAGGAATCCTCAGCTTCTGCCATGGAATGGGAACTGTGATCCCTTAAACCCCTTCCCCTCTCCCGTGGCAAGGAGGAAGGATCACTAATAGGGCTGTGGAGTAATTAGTCATTAAGCCCCAGATCCCATTAAGAGCTGCCAACAGCAGATGCCAAGGGAAGGGTGGGAGAGGGGCCCCAGTGCACATTGATATTCCCCCAGTATTCCCCTCTGGCTTCAGGGACATGGAAATGGCTCCAAGGGGTGCCAGAGGGTGGGACCAGGCTCTGCTCAGTGTGACAGGATGAGGAGCAGTGGCCACAAAATAAAATAAAATAAAACACAACGAGTTCCACCTTGACACCAGGAAGGAGCTCTTCCCATGGAGGAGCAGCCAGCCAGGGAGGGCACCCCAAAATCACCTGGGCACGTTCCTGGGTCCCCTGCCTGGGCATGGGGGTTGGGCTGGGTGATGTCCAGAGGTCCCTTCCAACCCCAGCTCTTCTGGGATCCAAGGATTTTGGGACAGCAGTGGGATCTTTGTCCCTGGACTGTCATTCCCTTCCTTCCCAGCAAACCTTTCACCCCCCGTGCACCTCCCCTGCCTTAAAGTGAATAATGGGGTGGATGAGCCAGACAACGCTTTGCCCATATATATTGCCCTAAAAACCCCTTTATTTCCTGCAGAGATAAGAATATCTCCCATCTTTATAAGTTCCACATTGCAGTCAATGTGATGTGCATTTAAAAAGCACACACAAACGTGCATCCATCCATCTTTAGGCTGTGCATGTTTCCATCCACACCATCCAGACAGAACATTTTGCCACACTCTGCAGGATTAAGTGCACATTGCCACGGAGAAATAAATAAATAAACAACCAGCAATTTCTCAATTTCTCCCTGCTGCGTGGCAGTGGTGAAAATTGCTTGGAAATAGGGAACTATTATAAATATTCTATATATAACCAGGCATTGTGGAGGGAAAGGGGTGGGGGGGAAAGGAGAGAAGGTTGGTGTGTTTGAAAAGTGGGAACACAAAGGAGGGCATAGAAACCTATCCAGCCATTTCCACCTCGGTGCTATTTATAGCTGCAGTGTTGGGAGGTGTTTGTTTAAAGGGGCACTGGAGGAGCATGGAGGGACCAAGCCCTCCTTGAAGGAGGCGTGCAAACAACATTCCCCTGGCAAAGGGAAGGAGAACTCGTCTGGCCTGAAAAATCATGGCTGTTCTTGCTTTTTTTTTTTTTGCTTTTTTTTTTTTTTGCTTTTTTCTTTTCCAGAATTGTGTTTGCTTCCTTGTTAACACTTTTGTTCCTCTAGCCTGGGGAGGTGGCTTGCTGGATTTGGGGTCGGGCCCCAAACTGAAAAGAGAAGAAAGAGGGAAATTAGCAATCATTTCTGCCACCACCCTTCCCAAATTTCCCTTCTTTGCAGCAGGCATTGGCAAGGGGAATCAAATTTCAAAATGTTCTGGTTAACTCCACAGTTGGTCGAAAGTAAAAATGAAAAATATTCGCCTGAGCGCTGCCAATTCTGTGGAGAATGTATTTAGTTTTGAAATTCAGTAGAAATATTGAAATAATTGGGATGAAAAATCCAACCAGCTCCTCGGAGAATCCTTTGCTTCTGAAGAGTTATAGTAGGAACCCCTGAAGAGCTCTCCATTGTTCCCTTGTGAGATGCCATATGGAGTAGGAGGGGTGGGAACTGGAGGGAAGAGTTATGACAATGAAAACAAAAACATAAATAAAAGAAAGGAAGTTCTGTGTTCTCTGCGGGGACGTGGCTGAGGACTCACCAGCCCAGCCACAAGACATTTTCTGCTCCTCCAGCAGGGCATGGGGAGGATGGCAACAGCACGGGGAGCTTCTCTCAGGGCTGGTTTTCACAGAGAATGTGGAGGCCAGCAAGTGAAGGAGCGTCCCCGGAGGCTCCGTGGATTTTGCCATGCTCCAGTCAGCACTTCCAGCTCAGCCCCACTGGCCAGACAAGTTCTGGAAGTTTTGATTCATCACAGGGAATTGTGGCTGCCCTGTGAGAAGAAGAAGATGTTCTCCCACGCTGCTGCTTTGGGGAGATGTCGGATGGGGATCGGGGTTTGTGTACGTGGCTGTGAAAATCCTGGAATGGGTTGGGCTGGATGGAACCTTCAAATCCATTTCATTCCAACCCTGCCATGGGCAGAGACACCTTCCACGAGGCCAGGTTGGCCTTGAACATCCAGCCTGGCCTTGGACACTTGCAGGGGTGGGAATACTGGAACTGCAGCCAAGAGAATTCTGTTCCTTGCTCCCCTGGAATCTGCAGGAACAGCAGCCACCAAGGCACTCCCTGCTGAGGCCACTGTGGAGTCCCTCACACATTCCCAGTTGTGATGCCTCTTCCAGGGCAGCTGCAGAGCAGCTCCAGCCCATCAGCTCCTCAGAAGGTGCTCCCAGTCCTGGCTGTGGCAGGAGCCCCGCCAGCCACGAACACTCCTGACACTCGCGACACAGCCGTGGCCACCTCGGCTCCCTCGCAGGAGCCTTTCCGCTGGAGCTGCCCCTGCTGATGGTTCTGTCTGAGGGCAGGCTGGGGGCTCAGCCCGGCTGCACCCTGAGCACAGAGGGAGGGGATGAGCTGAGAGCCTCCCCAGGGCCGATTATTGAGGCTACCGGGCCGCTCGCCCCGCCAGCCTGGTTTGCACCTCCCCAGGGGTGGCTGACACACAAAAGCTGTCCTGCTTTGGCTCCCAGCTCTGGGAACGCAGCAAAGTCATGCCCATGGCCACGGAAAGGAGGCACAGCAGCCCAAAGAGCTGGAACACCCCAAGTGCTGCTCACTGCCCCGGCACAAACAATGCTCCATGTAAAAACTGTACAGAAAGGCGGCCGTGAAACAGCAGCTATCAGGTTCTGTGCCTAATTATAGGTTTTAATTGTTTAACTGCAGGGGCATTTGGCAGTCATTAATACGCGCTCACCAAAAAAAAAAAAAAAAAAAAGAAAAAAAAGAAAAAAAATAAACTTGAAAGACGTTGGATCAACCTGAGAAAATAAAATATCATCCTACGAAATGCTTGATATATTGTTACTTTGATAAATTCAAACAAGTGTGACTCACTATACAACCATTCTATCAATTCTGAACAAAAAACTGCATGGGATTATTATGCTTTTAATCCAAAGAGCTGGGTATTTGGAATTCCTCAAGCCCTTTGTGGTGTCATATTAGCTAGGCCAGTCTCTCATGAAAAGAATGTATTGTTGAATAGAGTTGAGTCCGGATCTCTGCTCCATTGGGTTGATAAAATGGCAGTTGATTTAAAAAGAACCAGCTTGTCTGGAGAAAGGATTAGCAGATTAAGAGACTGCATGTAATTTTTTTTTATGTAATGTAAAGTTACATTTCATAACTAAAAGGGATTAATTAAAACGTTAATAGAAGAAGAGATGTTATTTTTCCAGGGACAAATGCCTCACCACACATATGAACATTCACTTTAGTTGCTGCTGCCTCGACAGTAGGAAACGAAATGCTATTCTCTGTGAGCAAGAGTTGACACAGAAAAGAGAGACAAGAGGTTTGTGTGGTGGCTCAGCATTTTATTTTCCTGTTGCACTGATCTGGCTTTCAAAACAGACCAAAATTTCCCTGTGCAGCCAGCTATATATATGTATATATAAATATATACACACACACATGCATATTTATCCCACTGGAAGAATGCAGCAAAACTCTTTTGCCTGATGTATTTTCTGCTCTAATACGATGCTTTTCTTCCCTTCTTTCTGTGTTTTGTGCCTGCTTTTGAGTCGGGGATCAGATTCTGCTCCCTGCATGTGCATTTTCAGTGATTTAATAACGATTTTGCACCAGGGGAAGGCGGCCAGGACTGTCCCAGTGCCCTGTCCTGTGGTTTGCAGGAAAGTTGCAAAGCTTGGCCATAAAAGCCCTACCTGAGCCTGCTTTTAGCAGTGTTTATATCCAAAAGTTCAAAGTAAATCCCACCAGGAGGAGGTGGCAAGAAGCTGTCAAATTTACTGCCTGTGTCACCAAGTCCCAGCTTGTCTGAAAATCCTGGGCTGGGGCTTTGCTGTTTTGTTCTGCTTTCTTTTCTTCCCTGGGGATGAATTTTTGGCCGGTGAATTTTGGGCTCCCCAGGTTTCCTTTGACTCTTTTGTGAAGGGCTCCAGGGGCACTGAGGGAAGCTGGGCTGAGCCCTTGCCCTGTGATGAGGCACCTGCCAGAGCTGAGGGGTTTTAGGGGCAAAGCACCCCAGGTGCCCTCCCTGGGACCCCCAGCCCTGCCCCAGGGCACCTCTTCTCTCCCCTGCCCCCATCCCAGCTGAAGATGAGCTTCCTCTCAATTAAAAATTAATAATTAAAAAAAAAAAATTCCTACCATAAATCAAAATTCATCCTTATTTTCAGCGCTTCCCCACCCATGCAAATTGTGCAGGAGTCCCATCCTCCCTATTAAGGGACACCACAAATAATCTTTTTTTTTAGTTCTAGCACCTAAATCTACCTGTGCAATAAATTTTAATGGAGTAATAAACTTGTTCCATCGGTGCCCCCAGCACCTGTGTACAGCTGTGCATTGATGATGCCATATTTACAGAGGAGGAATTTCATTTCACTCTTAAATTCCCCTTCCTTTCACAAAAATTCAGATAACATGGCAATAAACCAACATAAAAAACAAAAACTACAGGCTGTAATAAAAACTACGTGTTGAAATATTTATTTAAGGCGATGCCAAACCTATTTTGCAGTGATAACAAATTTTTTTTTTTTGGTGCCTATCTCCTCCTGGATCACAAGGGAAAACCTTTAATGAGGAATTTTCTTCCCTCCCCTTTCCTCAGCCACTATTTAAACTATGCCCTGAAGTAGGAGGGTTGCTGCTGGTTCTTTGCTAAGAATAGCATCCCACCCATTTCACTGCAGATGTTTCCATTCACTGTACAAATGTTCAATGAATTTTTCAGTCCCACCAGATTCCTGGCCTCAGCCATGTCAAGAGACAAAGAGCTCCACAGGTTTTTGTCAACTGTACAAAACCAGTTCTTTCTAAGGGTTTTCAATGTACTGCAATTCACCTTCCCTGCTCCTTTTATTATTTACTCCCATGTTCTCTCATCTGAACAATCTCTTTCAAGAAATTATTCTTTTGAGCACTTTTGCAGGCCTCTAATTATTTCTGTTGTCCATCTCCCAGCTGTTTCTATTTATTCCCTTGCTTAGGAGTGACCACTATCACAAGACACTGATAGAATATCTTATATTTTCAATATCATGTTCCATATGAGCTGGTGGGTTTTTCCTGCCACTTCCCTGGTGTTTTTTTAGCCACTGCTGCAGCCTGAGCAGTGATACCATTGAACTGCTCACTCACAGACCTCTTTTTTTCCCCCCTTTGGCAATAACTTAGATAGATATGGGCTGTCCAAATATTCTTTTGAAGAGTTCCCTTGGAGTTGCCAGCTGGGAATTTCCACCCAGCCCCTCAAGATTTCCCTTTGACTATGCAGGGTTCCATTAAAACCGTTCAGCCACCTCCAGCTTAGCCTCAAAATAACCTTTTCTGCCTTATTTTTCACTTTCCCTGCCTTATTTTTCACTTTCCCTGCCTTATTTTTCACTTTTCCTGCCTTATTTTTTCCGCTTTCCCAACTCAGTAGTAAATACATTCAAGCAACTACAAAACCCTGGGCACAGCAGTGATTTTTGAGCAGGCAAAGGAATATTTCCTCCCACCTTGGGGTGTTGTAGGGGTGAGAAGGGCTTTTTCCTCCCCTCTAAACCACATCGGGGCTTTACCAGTCATCCCTTGTGTCCTGGGCTTCCTTAGCACCCCTTGTCAGGGACTTGACCCCAAAACTTTCTGTGTGTCCCTATAAATTCTGTCCCCCAGTCCTCCTTTCCCCCTTTGCTCCCAGAGCATCACAGAGATGTGATTTCCCCTCCAGGAGCTGCTTTGGCTCATCTGTCTCATATCCAGGAGTTTTTTTCCTGAAGTCTATTTTCAATAACCTCCTCATTCAGCCTTGCCCAGCTCTTAATTAAGCCTCGCTGATTTGCAGCGTGCAGGGGGAACATCTCCAAAGGGGCAGGTTTCCTATGGAGCAGCTGATTTGAGCAGGATTATCACTTTTTTTTTCCCTTTTCCTCCTGTCAATAGCTCAGTCATGTCTTTCACAAATCACAGGTGTGTGCTCAAAGCTCCATCAGTGCTTCCCTCCAAGAGTTAATAGGGAGATCTGGCATTTATTTCTCCGCAATATTGTGCTTTTCCTGAAGTGTTCTTCAAGCCTCCCTCAAGTGTAACAACTCTTTTCCCTCCCAGGCCCACTGTTCTGGCAAAAAAATAAATTCTCTGCGAGTTGTTTGTGTCTTGATGTGCTCTTCAAATCCCCCCTTACCCTTCCTAATTTCCAGCTTGTGCTTAAGCCAGTATTGTTTATATCCCACTCTGCTGACGCCACTGGGGTTGTTTTTTTTCCACTTTCTGGTGACATTTGTCCCGTGAAAAGCACAGTCTGATGGATTATTCCCCCTTTTTTAAAGTGCTGCTGAAGTAGAAGGCAGGGACGGCCGAGGGGATCAACACCACACTCAAATCGCCCGGCACAAGCCACGTTTGAGGAGCAGCAGTACAAATTAGTGGCTTTTTGTTAATTAGATCGGCCCTGCCTTTATCACATCACCTGTAGGAGTCAGATTTCTCCCATCTTGGAGCTGGAATAACAGCATAACCTCAGGGTTAAAGCTTTCTGCAGCTCCACAGAGCCCCACCATAAGAATTCAGCATCTCCTTATATCATTTTATGCAAGCCAGACAAGGTGATTTATAAGTTATTCTCCCCGAGCTTCAATTAATTTCACTTAGGACATTTTCACAGTTGTACAATAAATGTTTAAATTAAGACATTTCCCCGCTCCCCACCCTGCTGTGGAATGGAACTGAATATTAACTGGTTATTGGGTGCCACTCACGGCCTGTGCAATTACAGATAAGAACATCGATCTGGCAGAAAAACAAATTGGCTCTTAAAAGAGGGTGGTTGGGATCTGACAGGTTAAGATGATTAGGCATCCCTCTAATGGATTCTGGATATTACTCCTGGATCCAGGCAGGAAGCAGACATCCAACCCCACTCCTGGATACCAGGCGCTTCTCACACTGCAAACCCAGCTGGAAAATTACCTGTGGGGTTTCAGGCCAGCTCTTTGCTCCCTGAATTCAACTCCTGCTTTGTCCTGGAGCTTTGTGGCACTGGGTGGATAAAGCAATACTTACAGGGAAGGAGGCTGGGGGTTTTGGGATCTAACCCAGGGAAGCCCCTCTGATTTCCAAGTAAAACTGAGGAAAACTCCAATTCTCAGGCTGGAGAAAGCCACCAAGAGATTGCCTCAGATTTGGGACCTCCAGGTTGTCACAACTACGAAGATACCCTTGGGATTAATTCTAAATAAGGAGAACACTGGACTTCGGGATTTTTTTATTCCCTGATAAAGTATGAAGTAATACTAAAAACAAAACCCACTAAATACTAAAATTTCTAAGTAATAATAATAATAATAACACTAAATACCAAAAATGCTAAATACTAAAAATTTCCAGGGGTTGAATGATCATCGTTCTGCTAGGGCTCACAACAAAAAAAATCACATGGGTATGAATATAGTTATAAATATAGTTATATATATAGCTATAAATATAGCTATAAATATAGTTATAAATATAAATACAAATACAAAAATATAGTTATAAATATAAATATAAATGTAATTAGAAAAGTGAGAATCTGCAGCTTTAAGGATAGCAGAGCCTTTATAAACCCTTCTTTAGGAGCAGCTCTGCTCTGTAGAAGCTCCAGCATGGCCACCAGCAGCTGCACCTTTGGCAGCCACACCAAGGCATTGTTCTCGTTCCTCGGCTGTATTTGGATTTAACCAGACTAAACTATACCCACACTGAGCCTGCACTGGCCCAAGATGTGACCACAACAAAGATTGGGCTGAAAATAACCGATCTATAGCTCTGGCCAGCTCCTGGGTAGGACAATCAATCCCTCGCGTTTCTTGTCTCCAGAAAGGTCACTCGTCATGTTATTAATGTGCTCCAAACACAGGCTGCACATTTCCTCTGCAGTTGCTGGCTGGGCTGATTTTTCATTTTCCCACAATAAGGAGATGTTTTCTGAATGTTCTGTCATGGAGCTGTGAGGCTTTTACAGTCAAGGGCTTGAGAAATGAAATGAGAATCCTCTCAGTAACGTGGTTGGGAAGAGGCAGGAATGGTGCTCACACACTGATGGCAGTGATTCTATCAGCACTGAGAGCTCCACTTCAGCCTGGACAGAGTTATCCCCACACGTGCCTTCAAATCCAGGAGAAAACTGGTCCAGGTTGGAAATTCTGGCATATGGAGCACCGACTTTCCTGATCACAGCGCTGGGGTTTGGTTTGATAAATTAATGTCATACAGGAGGATGTTCTGTCCCCAGCTCGGTGGTGCTGTCCCTGCTGTCCTGTCCCACCCAGCCCTCCCCCAGCCCCCTGGGATTAGTAAATCAGCAAAAAATTGGGATTTGGGTTTTGGTGGGAGCCCTAATGAAGCACGACTCGTCATCGAGTCCCTGTGACAGCAGGGACTCACCAGCCTCAGCCCAGCACATCAGGAATCCAGCTCCTCACGGGGAGAACCTCATGGGGAAAACCCAAACAAGTCCGAATTATCATCAAATTGCTGCTTTCCACTGCCTCAGGTTCAGAACTGGGTCTAAAATATTTTCATTTTCTTTTCCAGCTAAATCTTCAAGTATCAACTTCTTGTATGTACGAAAAAAACCACAAAAAGGCTTGCTTTTTTTTTGCATTTTTTTCCCCCACACTCATATTTTTTGAAAATGAGAAATGCATTTAATGCTTTCTGTTAGGGAAAAGAGGAGATGAAAACAAATGAGGGAGTATGAAAACTAATACTTCTTCATCTCTTCTCTCATTTCATGAACAATCTTGCTCAGAGCTTTGGAAAACCTAATGAAGTTGAAAAGACAAAGAGGTTCTGATTTTTTCCTCCAGATTCCTCCCCTGTGTTGTGAGCCATCTGTAGTTCCAGTGAAAGACATTTTCCACTCAGTTAATCCAGAGACTAAACCTTCCCAAACTCTCTCCATGTTTTGTGTTAAGAATCCATTGTGAGATCCTGTTATCGGTGCAGCTTGAGATACTGCAGTGACATAAAATCTTGTAGATAATACAGCCTGAGCTGCATTCAGAAAGCACCTGATAAAACCAGCAGAAATGCAAAAAAAAATCCACTTTTTTCACCCAATGACCTCCCCAAATCTATGTTTAGCTCTTGACTTTTTATGAGCAGTTTGGCTTTAGATTTGATCCAAAGCCCTTGAAATAATTTGAGAGATTCCTGTTGACCCCACCAAGGCTGACATCAATCCTGGGGACTACAAAGAGGCTGCTGCATCTCTCAAAAACAAAGATGAACATTTGTGCCAAAACCATTTCTCATCTCACAGGTTCAGCTGCCACTTGTCCCTTGATTTTTCTGTGGTGCTGCTCTGGAAAATGAGTGCAGGGTTTGACCATAAATTCCCATTTTTCCTCTGTGGTAAACTCGTGTTTGATCAGGATCTGGCTCTGCTCTGGGAAAACCAGTGGCAGGTTTTCCAAAGACGTGAACGGGAGCAGCAGCAAAGCCTAATGAACACCATTTTTTAAGTCTTTTGGCATCCCAATGTGTGCCACCCTAAATAAATGGCTGCTGGTGCTGTAGCAAAACACCCAAAGTGTGGTTTCAGTGCAGAATAATCACGAGGAAAGGCAGATTATAAATTCTAGCAGTGAGACATGACTGTGATAAAAACCACAAACAGACCCAGAAGGGCTCGTGGCAATTTAAGGCAGATCCCTTAAAATGTGTGCACGGTATTACAAGTTTGGGTTTGTGCTGAGCTGGGCTTTAAAGAGTTTAAACCCCCCCCAGAGGGCTCCACAAGATCGTGTGTCACCTGAATTCCCTGTGACATCAGCCTGGAACCTTTCTGAGGGGCAGCAGCTTCGCTGAGCACCACGCTCATTCCTTCCTTCCTTCAACCCTAAATTAAGCCTGATAGTTCCCCACCTTGTTTATTCCTTTTAATTGAGCTGGTTCATTTCTACAAAGTAGATTGAGCCCTCCTGAAAGCAGCTCTGTATTGATCAAACCTGACCTATTTTCTTGGCGCGCCCGCCCAGTTCCCGTGGCAGCAGCAGCACAAACCTGCTCCATCAATATCCTCCATTTGCTGCAGCAAGGACAGGCTGGCTCGAGACCTGTTCACTCATTGATCTGATTAATAAAATCCTCGATGGGGGAAGATGGGTCAGTTATTATCAATTCAGCTTTTGGGACACACACGCACAGCCTGGGCTCTGCCCTCAGCCACTCGTTTTTCATGGGCCTGAACAGCCAGGCCTTGCCCTTGTTTGGCTGGAATTCTGCATATTCAGGTGAAAACTGAGGAAATTCAACTTAATAATAATTGCATTTACTTCTAGAGAACTCTGCACTGCTTAGCCCTGTAGAACTTGGGCATTTCAAAAGAGTTTTAAACCAAAACTTAAACCAAAACCAAAGCTTTTGGGGCACGGCCTGGACCGTGCCCTCAGCCACGCGTTTTTCATAGGCCCTGAACAGCCAGGCTTGGCCTTACCTTTGGTTGGAATTCTGCATATTCAGGTGAAAACCGAAGAAATTCAACTTAATAATAATTGCATTTAGTTCTAGATAGCTCTGCACGGCTCAGCCCTGAGGAACTTGAGCATTTCAAAAGAGTTTTAAACCAAAACCAAAGCTTTTGAGGCACGGCCTGGACCGTGCCCTCAGCCACTCGTTTTTCATAGGCCCTGAACAGCCAGGCCTTGCCCTTGTTTGGCTGGAATTCTGCATATTCAGGTGAAAACTGAAGAAATTCAACTTAATAATACTTGCATTTACTTCTAGAGAACTCTGCACTGCTTAGCCCCGTGGAACTTGGGCATTTCAAAAGAGTTTTAAACCAAAACCAAAGCTTTTGAGGCACGGCCTGGACCGTGCCCTCAGCCACTCGTTTTTCATAGGCCCTGAACAGCCAGGCCTTGCCCTTGTTTGGCTGGAATTCTGCATATTCAGGTGAAAACTGAAGAAATTCAACTTAATAATACTTGCATTTACTTCTAGAGAACTCTGCACTGCTTAGCCCCGTGGAACTTGGGCATTTCAAAAGAGTTTTAAACCAAAACCAAAGCTTTTGAGGCACGGCCTGGACCGTGCCCTCAGCCACTCGTTTTTCATAGGCCCTGAACAGCCAGGCCTTGCCCTTGTTTGGCTGGAATTCTGCATATTCAGGTGAAAACTGAAGAAATTCAACTTAATAATACTTGCATTTACTTCTAGAGAACTCTGCACTGCTTAGCCCCGTGGAACTTGGGCATTTCAAAAGAGTTTTAAACCAAAACCAAAGCTTTTGAGGCACGGCCTGGACCGTGCCCTCAGCCACTCGTTTTTCATAGGCCCTGAACAGCCAGGCCTTGCCCTTGTTTGGCTGGAATTCTGCATATTCAGGTGAAAACTGAAGAAATTCAACTTAATAATACTTGCATTTACTTCTAGAGAACTCTGCACTGCTTAGCCCCGTGGAACTTGGGCATTTCAAAAGAGTTTTAAACCAAAACCAAAGCTTTTGAGGCACGGCCTGGACCGTGCCCTCAGCCACTCGTTTTTCATAGGCCCTGAACAGCCAGGCCTTGCCCTTGTTTGGCTGGAATTCTGCATATTCAGGTGAAAACCGAAGAAATTCAACTTAATAATAATAATTGCATTTACTTCTAGAGAATTCTGCACTGCTTAAAACTCCATGGTACTTGAGTGTTTTAACCCCGTGGCACTTGGGCATTTCAACAGAGTTTTAAACCAAAACTTTTCCCAGCATCTTGATGAAGAAGGAAACTATGAAGTTTAACAGAACTGGGCACAAACACACCGAGAGACTCCAAACCTCCACAGAAAATTCAGGCTCAGAATTCAGACCACTTAAAACACAAGTTGGAGATTTAATGTTTTGCTCTTTATTCCATCCAATGTATTTTTTTTTTATTTTTATTTTTTTTTTTTTTAGGGAAACATTGGGAAAAGGCAAGGAAGAAGCTGTACAGCTTCACAGCCCTGCTCCAGGCCCCATGCTCATCCCAGCCCTCTGTAATACATTTATTTATTGAAATCCAGCACCCCTATTCTGAGGAACTGAAGTCACCATTCTGTGTGTCACTCTTCCCCCCTCAGAAACGCTCTTGCAGAAATTTGGAATTTATCAGCAGAGATTAATTGAATCCCACCAGTACTGTACATCAAATGGAGGAACAGGGCCCCTATTTATCTCTTAAAGTTCTGAAAATGAAAAACATCTAATCACTGGTTGCCTTTGATGAATGCCTCATTGTTCTCCTTGCCGGAGAGGCATTTCATATGGCACTGGCAAGACAGTGCTGCTGGGGAGGGGGCTGCAGCATGCCTTGGAAAACTATAATTCCATTTACATCCAACAGAAATATGAAGTTTCCGTGATACAGGATTTTTTTTTCTCTCTGGGTTTTTTTTTTCCTTCCCTCCCATGGTAAAAAAAATGTTCTTAAGGCGGAGCAAGCAGAAACTAATACAATTAAATACTTTGCTTTGCCTGCCAAGGACATTTGACTGCTACTGTGCTACATCAGGTATGTAATGAAAGGCAAATGACAACGAATCTTAATGTGGTGGGGAGCTGGGGTAACTGTAGTTTTATGTCAGGGATAGCCTGCCAGAGAAAAGCTGCATTGTACCCAGGATTAGCAGAACTGCAGGATTTCATTAATGACTGAACAGCTCTGGAGCAAAACAAAGATAGTTAGGGAGTAAAAAGAGAACATGACCAGAATGTGTGGCACTAATTGGAAATGTATATTATCTTCCCGTGCTCTGGGGTGCTGGCCATTGTCATCTGGGCAATGGCACTTGGGACAAAGCCTTTTCCCAGGTTGGGCAAGGCTGGGTGAGGAGGCAGCAACAGTTGGGGATGAGGGGGTTTGGGGTGAGCAGGAAACAAATTGGGCTCAGTGGGGCAGGGGTTCCCATCCCCACCTCCTCACCCTCTCCAAGAAGGGACAGCCTCAGCAGCCTCACCTAGATTGCGTTTCTGCCTTTAAA
Organism: Dicaeum eximium; assembly: GCA_013396995.1. Classification (NCBI taxonomy): domain Eukaryota; kingdom Metazoa; phylum Chordata; class Aves; order Passeriformes; family Dicaeidae; genus Dicaeum; species Dicaeum eximium. Next base: position 240,238 of record VWZP01007822.1, on the reverse strand, counting down.
CACCCATCCCTCCCTCCCTGCCCAGACTAGAAATGACAAAACAGAGCGGCCTTTCAGAGCAGGAAACTGAATTTGCTCCTGGACAGCTTCATTTTTCTTCAGAGTCAGCATCAGCAGCACTTTCTCCCAGGCAGCGTCACTTCCAGTAAGTCATCGCTTCCATTTGCAAAACAAACTGGGAACTGGAAAAAGACAACTCTGCCCATGCAGAGACGGTGCAAAGTCGATTAAAAGCAGCAGGAATTGCTGCACTGCTCATTCTGTACCCAGCTTTGTGTTGGTCACACTGCTCTTGTTTCTCATAATTCCTCATTCTTCTGCCAAAAAATCAGAGCTTTTTTATATTTTTTCAAATATCTACAGAATGTACAAGTTGTGTGCAGTCTTATCCGGCAACTGTTTGCTCAGGACAGTGAGAAAAATAGAAGTGGAAGGATAAAAATCCCCCTTTTTCATGCAAACCCTGCAATTGTTAATGGGACAGACCCTTCCTGTACACTCAGCTCCTGTTGCAGGGCTCCAGGCTGTGATATTTACACCCACTCAGATGCTTTTTTTACATGGTCAAAGTGGTGTAAAACAGTTCAAGTCAAATGACAATTAAGCTTATTACTTGAGACAGGTTTTTTTTTTTTGAAGGAAAGAAACCCCCAAACTGCTTGCCCTTGACCACTAGGCAGAAGGGAGGGGGAAGGGAGAGAGGGAGGGACGGAAGAGAGACTCCTTAAGACAATTTTGAAACAGTCCAGTACTTCCCTGATCACTTTGCAAAGTTGAAATATGATTACAACCTTTTTGCATACAGAAAGGACCCATTTAAATGAAAAATTAGCTGCCTTAACAGGTCAAGCACACAGTTACATTAATGTTGTGTAGAACAATAAATCAACTTCGATCCCCAATTGAAAAAATGCTAATTTAGCCCAGCGATTCACTGATTGTACTTCCCCCCGTGGATGGAAATCTTTTCTTTTATATCTTTTTTTTTTTTTTTAATTTTTATTCAACGCCAGGCAGCGATTTGCCGGCCCTCCTAATGGCGCTCTCGCAGACTATCAGCATTTCAGTGGAATTCTGATCATGGTTTTAATATTCCATGCAGCTTTGCCCCCTCTGATTTCATGCTGAAACATTAACAAGAGCTGACACTGGAGATTAGAAGCAGACAGCTGGAATGCCAGGTCTTTGTTGCAGCATGGACATGAGCCAACATCGTTCAACCGCAGCCAAGAGGGACCTGGGAAAGTCTTCTTAAGAAGGGGAGGTGGGAGAGGGGCAGACAAGGTAGTTTACTGAAGGGCATATACAAGTAGATAATTGCAGAGCCCTTTCATCTCTTAAAGCCAAATTCTAATCAATCCCGGTTTATTAAGAGGGTCATTAAAGGTAAAATTAAAGAGGGGAGGGGGGGAAGAAAAATCGCCATTAAGCTCGGCGAGCATAAAAGTTTTGAGTAGAAAGCGACTGCATGGCCACAGCCACCTCTAATTTGTCTGCTTGTTGTTTGCAGTGGTGCTGGTTGGAAATGCAGTGCTGGTCTCCTTTAAAAAAAAAAAAGATTTAATCCACTTAGTTCCAGGTGAATAAATTGAGAAATAAAACTGGATTTATGTGCTGGTGCAGTGTGTGGACTGTAAATTCCCAGGCAAAAAGGAGGAGGTAGTATAACACAACATTCTTGTGGCTAATAAATTGTTTCCCGAGAAGAGAGACCTAATAAAGAGACATAATTTCATCCAAACCATGGGGCAACTCTTACTCTTGGTCCATTCTTCAGGGAGGAACTCGGGGAGGAGACAGCAGATGCTCCATGGCAATGCTGTGTGGGTTTTGGGGGCTGTTTTGGGGTGGCTCCTTTGAATAAGAACTTGTGAAGTTCCAATTAAATGGTGTATGTATGGATATAGTGTGCATTTGCATACAGGTAGTGTGTATATATATATATATGTGTGTGTGTGTGTGTGTGTGTGTGTATAAATAGTGCAGATATTCAAACAAACCCAGGGTAAATCAGTCAAGAAAGGAATTTCAGATGAAGGCAGCTCTGGGGGAGGCAGCTTAGCATTGAAAACGATACCTGGGAAAGCCCAAGGGTCATGGTGTTTATCCCATCACAGAGAACCTTGCAGCTTAAAAATCAGGATCAGATAAAAATCCTGATCCCAATCCCACTGTGCCCTTCACTCCAGCCCCATTGTGCTCAAGGGAAGGGGTTCCCCAGCTTGGGGACCTTTCCAGGCTGGGGTCTGGAGTGATTCATGTGCTGCCTGGCCTTTTATTTACCTATTTAATAATTCCCATCTGCCCTTGTCACCAGCTCTTCCTCCTTCCCTGCCTCTTCCATCTTAGAGATGTGCAGAATAATAAACAAAGAGCAAATATTTGCACTAATAATCAGAAGGTGATCTAAATATTGGACTGGAAATCTCAGCAAAGAGTGGATGAATGGAAAGCATTTAATACCTTCCCCTTCTACACATCTTTCCACCAAAGGCATGAAACGACTTCCTGAAAATGATTTACAGTTACCTCGTGCCTCCTTTGATTTCTGTAGCAGCCCAGAACAAGGCTCTGAACTCAGCCCAGATTTTAAAATCTCATTGTTAATTATTAATCCTCACAGCAGCACCCAGACAGGGCAGGAATCCAGGCAGAATTGGGGCTGCTGGAGAAACCGAGGCACGGGGAGCAAGGATGAAGTTTGTTCTCCAGCAATGGAGAAAGTCCAGGATTAATGTGGGAAAACCAATCTGCAGGTCAGGAAGAGCTGGGCTGGCCCCACAGCAAAGCCTAAATGGATTTGAGGCTTTAATCTGAGTTTAAATTGCGCTGTGGGGCAATGAGCAGCCCAGAGGCGAGGCCAGTCACACCTGCAGGTCCCTCACCAACTGGAGAGGCACTTATTGATCCACTGAGGAGTTCCTTCCCCTGGGGCATCACCCTCACTTGAGGGAAAAAAAAAAACGAAAAGTGCTCTTTATTTCTGTTTGGAGTTTGCCTGGCTCAGTAATAGGCTTTTATGCTTATCTCTGGGAGATTAAATGGCCTTTTGGTATCTGCTGATGCACCAGGGCAATGCCAGCATGGAGTAACCCAGCCATTTCTCCCCATCCCTTTTCCTAAATAAACTCTCCTTTCAGTCTGCCACCGAGGCACCCTCGCTTTACCCCTCAAACCTCTTCAAAAACCAATGTTCAAATCAGAATTCCACCCTGGACTGGGGTCTACCCTTCCTCTACCCACACTCTGCCTCCTCCAAGGGGAAGCCTGGTGTGCCATCTGCACTGAGCAGTGCCTGCTCTCATCCCCACAGCCTTTCCCAGCTCACTTCCAGGGTTTTGTACCCCTGGAAAGACTGGTTTGCAACCCTGGGTTGTGGGTTAGGGCTGTGATTTATTGGTTGGAGTTTATCACTGCAGGGTTTGCCTGAATATCTGCCCCATTTATATATATATATATACAGAAATATATATATATATGTATATATACACACATTAAAACACAGGGACAAGGACAAACCAGAAATCTGTCAGCACAGACACATTAGTGATACTCCATGCCAGAAAATGCCTACTTAAGAGCAATATCAAGATTTAAAATTTGCCTAAAAGTTAATAAAAAGCTCAGCTTTGCCAGCTCCAGACCTCGCTGTCACACCTGAACTTCCCAGCCGAGCTCTGCCAAAGTTGCTCCATTTCTTGCCTCCCTCCAGGACCCTTTTTTATCTTTCTGTCTGATCTCCCTTCCCTCTGGCATTATCCTCTCCCCAGCCTGGTTTTTGGTAGTGCAGCCCCTGTTTTGGGCTGCTCTGGGGGAATGTTTTGCTATGTAAATGCAAACACTGTCCCTGCGTGGTGCCTCCCGTTGTTCCTGCTTTCCTTTTGCTAATTGATTTGTTCTTGTCTAGACTTGAGCTCATTACAAGGAGCACTAAAGGCTCAGCATCATTTATTTCATGGCTAAGTCAATCTGTGCTCGAGTGCTGGGGCTCTAGATTGGATAAGGAACAGGTTCCTGGAGATGGAAATGGCCTGGGAAGAGAAAATAAAAGCTGAACCAGGTAATGAACGGAAATGGAATGGCCGTCATGAATCCACGGATACCATTGACCTTTCTCAGATTTACATCATTATCTAAAGTTCACCAGAGACCTTCCATGCTTGTTATCATTATCCCTCATTAGAAGTCACTCTAGAAGCATTAACAAGCTTCTGAAATGCTCGGCTAATTGCTTTAATAAGGCAATATCAATACTAAGCCATAGTTCCCATGATTAGATAGAGGCGGGGACCCTTCAGGCTTTGCCTCCTTGGGTTTAAATGCTGGGCTGGGGGCCTGAGGGAGGGAAGAAAAAGGCTTTTCTTGGAGAATGGAGCACTTGGAGTGGACATAAAACGCTCTGATGTTGCAGAGTGCAGCTGTATTTTACACAACTGGGGCTGCACTGTTCCAGTCAGCAGAGGAGGTGAGCAGTGCTTCACCTGGAGCACTCTGGGCACGTGGGGGCTCTCCAGATTGAGGCTGGGAGCTCCCAAAACAAACCATTCCTCTGACAGTCGTACAGGATGGGGAAAGCACATCCATGCACCTGTCTGGGCTCGATGCTCAGGCAGCTCCAGCAGGACCTGGCTCATCCCAGGGGAGCATCTCCGACGGCTCCTTCGGGAGCAAAGCTGCAGACACACAAATGTCAGCTCAGGCACCTCAAATGCGGCTGCCCCTGAATCCCCCAGAGCTCCTGAGGGAGCTCCAAAGGGGCTGGGAATGTTTCCTTCCTGGAATTCAGCAGCTGAGCCCAGGGAAGCTCCCTCCTGCCCACCGCTGTCCTGCTGAGCACACCTTGTGCTTCCCAGGAGCTGGCAGCCTGGCTCCCTCCACCTGGACTGGGTTTGGACACCAAGATTTGGTGACAAATATTCCTTTTGAGTTCTCCACTCTGCTCTGCATGCCCCTAATTCCCAGGAATGCTCCCACTCCTGCAGGAGGTTCTGTCACCAGGAGGATGAGCCCCTTCTGTGCTCCTCGACACTCAACTCTGCCTCCCAAAATGGAAGGGGGAAACAGGAATCATGCTCCAGCATTATTTGTCTGCAAGCTCCTCATCCCCTCTCATTTGCTAGTCTGAATTCTGCCCACGAACTTGGAATTGGCTTAAATGGGGGAAAAGGGGGGGAAATACACTTGAAATGTATTTAGTGAGGGTTGGTAGCTCTAAATTCACTCAGGTTGGTCTCAGCAGGGAAAAGCTGGCTGTTCAAACTTACAGGAACTCCACTAAAACTGCATGAAGAGGCACAAATCCACATTTTCTGTGGGCTAGGAAAGGCTTGGGAAAGGCTGCTCCCAGCTCTGCTGAGCTTTGGGGCTGAGATCAAAGGCAAAGAGTCCCAAATAATGGAAGGTGTTTCTTCTGTGAAGCCCAGACAAAGCTTAGGAGACCTCATGGATTGTTCTCAGTTCACTTGTCAGCCTGGGCAAGGGGCCCAGTTTTGGGAAGGATATATCTAGAAGCACACAGGGAGTTTTGAAAATCCAGGTATTGCTTAAAAACGTGCAAAAATAGAAGAAAATAGCCCAAAGAAAGCTAAAGAAATGAGTCAGTGAGACTTTTTTCCCCTTCTCTTTTGGTCATCTTCATGGGCTCCAGCTTGGCTTTATCTCTAAAGCAGGCCAGGGCTAGAATTCCCTTCCATACACCTCAATACACCCCTAGATTGTTGATTTACCCAGAATTATTAACTTAAATTGAGCAATTTTACAGCAGGAACTGACATTTTGGCAAAGATGAGACATGATCTGTGGAGTTGAGGCAGCTTTAGAGGCAGGAATGGATCTACACAGGGAGGGCAAAGTGAGACAGGGGAATTTTTGGGACATGGACACTCTCAGGGACTCTTGCAGCAATGGGGCATCCTATGGAACTGCAAAAAAAAAAAAATCCAAATTTGACTTTGCAGTCACTTCTCCCTGAGGATCCTGCTTTCTGTGGTGGAAATAGGAGTGCACACCATCAGCTCATGTCCCTCTCCTGTCACATGAATCATTTTATTAAATTTCCTGGCCTGACCTTGTCTGCTGGGAGAAAAAGGAGGGCAGAACCAGGCCACGAGAGAGCAGCCCCTCCTCTTTAATGGCAGCAGTGAGTCAGCCCCATTATGGGGACAAACCCTCCCTATTTCAGCAAATTCAAGAGTTCCACCAGCTGGACATTTCCTGGTTTATCTCCTCCTTCGGGGACTGCTGATAAATCAGATATTTCTCTGAGGAGCATCAAAGAAAGTGAGAAATCTCCACTGCAACTTGCAGAAATTATTGCAGAAGGGTGAGGAGCTGCACCTGCTTGGAAGGAATGATGATCCTGAAAACCTGAAGGTTTCTAAGATCCCCTGGCAGGCAGAGGGATCCTTCTCCCCTCAGTGGGGACCAAACCTCCATCTTTTCCAACAGATCCTGCCATGAATCCCACATTCCCCGAGACAAATCTGCAGCCCATATAAACCAGGAACAATAGGGCCCTCCCAAAATAGCCTGGGTTTCATAACCACCCCAACACTGAGCTATTGTCAGCCAGGCCTATTGTGCAGGCCCGTGGCAGAACATTTGGCTCCAGCGCTCAGGAGCGAGGGCCTGGTGCGTTCTGAAAAATGCCACGGCATCAGTTTTCACTCAGGGATGCTGTTTGCTCGGCAGATAATAGCAGATAATTCCTCCAGCCCTCCTGACAGCTTCAGCTGACCAACAGAGCCCAGTTCAGCTTCTGCTCCAATGAAAAGAGGATTTTTTTATTATTATTTTTTACCCCCCCACCCCGTTCGTTTGTATTTGTCAAATCTCTGTTAGTAATTGTAGGGGAGGAAGAAGCTGTAAATAAGATGATGGATTGAGGGTCATGTTTAGTAATAATGAACTTGAAATAGATGGGAAAGGAGCTGGCTTTAAAAAAAGAAATAAAAAGAAAAAAAAAAAGAAAAAAAAGGAAAAAAAAGAAAGAAAGGAAAAAAAGGAACTAAAAAGAAAAAAAAAGAAAAAAAAGAAAGAAATGAAAAAAGGAAATAAAAATTTTAAAAAAAGAAAAAAATTTTAAAAGGAAATAAAAAAGAAATAAAAAGAAAAAAAAGAATATGAAATAAAGTCTTTTTGAGGTGTTTTTAGGGGATTATCAGTTTGTTTGGGGTTTTTTATGCCAGTGATTTTCTATTAATACCTTTAATTTCAGCTTTTACAACTTACAGCAGCATTTTTGTGGCCATAACCCCAAAATTAATTAGCAATTCCTTCCTAGACAACAGATCTGCCTGGAAGTCAGCCTGGCAGCGTTTTAAAGGTGCACAGGGAGGAATTGCATCATTTTTGGGGGAAGCTGGCTGACCTGGGATGAGCTCAGAGCATGAGGTGCTGCTGAATGTGATTTATACACAAACCCAGTGGATAAAAACAGGAGCTGGAACTGGAGTCCATCAAAAGGCTCAGTGCCCACAGATTTCAGTGACTTTGGATTAACCCCCACGCTTTTAATTACCAGAGGCAAAAGAACATCATTTTACCTTCCCAATAACCCCAAACCTTGCTTGCAGCTATTTAACAAAGCAAAAATAATCTCCTGGAGCTTTTTGTTTCTGGCTCGCCCCAGCCCAGTGCCTGTGGAGTGGATTATTCTGCTGCTGACCTTGTTTGTGCAGCCCCATTCTGGAAGGGAAATAGTTACCAAACTATTTAAACTATTGTGTGTGTGTGGGGAGGATCAAACCGGCATTTTTTTGTTCATCAATTCAGATTAAAAATTTAATTTCATGCTACAATGAACCCATACAGAGTTATATCTATTAAGGTCACCTATTTCTTGTACTCCAGCTTGCTTTAGGTATTGATGACTGCAAAACTCTTTAGAAGATAAGAATCACAGCTCCAGCCTTCTCAGCTCTCCCAGTTTTAATGTTAGACACAATTTTCCTGACTCTCAAATACCTTGGACTTTATGTTTGAGAGTGAGGAGGAAAAAAAAAATGGAACTCACTCTCTCTTTCTCTCTCCCTCTCAGTTGCTGCCTGGAATTTTTAAATAACAGAGATCTGGCTTTAATTGAGGCTTTCATTGTTTGAAAAGGAGCTACAAGTATTTCTAAACTAAAATATTTGCATAGTTTCTTGCTCTCTCTGCTAAATGCTGAGAGGTGCTGGACTTCTCTCTGAACTGTCCCTTCTGCAGAACACAATTCCTGTCCTGTTAGTGCAAGAGAAAAGATTTGTAGAAAGGTCTTCTGAATACATATTTAACATCTAAATGTTTTCCTTGCTATCTTTGGGCCAAGTCCTTATTGGATTGTTACTCAAACAAAACTCCCATTCATGTCAAAGCAAGCCAGCCTTTCATTAGCTCAGGAATTTAGCAAATTTGTGGTTAGTGCATCCAGAAATTGGTAGCGTTTAATTGATCAAATAAAATCATTTTTAAAGAGGGATTTTCAGCACCAAAACAAAGATGTGTGGCCGTTTGGAAACACTTCAGAATGAACTCACTGGTTCAGCCAGTCTTGGTTTGGTTGGGATTTTTAATCACTGGCTCTGGAGTGCTTTTTCCTGGGTTTGTCCCAGGGATCTGGGGCTCAGGAGGTAATTTTTGGTACAGCCACATCCCAATTTCCACCTTGAAGAACAGGCCCTTGAACTGTCCCGACAGTGAAATGCAATCAAGCACGAGTTGATTACACCTCTTTGTGAAGGCAGCTATTTCTATCATCTTTATGCCACAAAAAGTGGGAAGTATCCCCAAAATTGCCCATGAATTTATCTGTAATTCCTATTTTTATTTGGATTTATTTTGAGTCTCCCAGAACAGGATCTCACCCAGCTCAGGCACGATTTGCCCAACAAATCCCCACTGTCTTTTCTTCCTTGTCACCCTCTAGGTGTGAACAGATACTCAGTTCAATTATCTTTTTTGCCAGTAATTTTCCCATTGGCTGGCCCTGAAATGGCTGCTCTGTGATTCTCCACTTCCTGCACTTCACAGTTCTCCTTCCACAGCTTTTTTGGGAGCTCAGCATCACTCGTGTCCTTTCAGGGATATCCCTTCCCCATGCTCTCAGAGGGAGCAGCACTGAGATTGCACCAAGCTCTGTGTAAATATTACAAGATGAGGTCCAACAGGCCAATCACCACTTCAGATGTTTCATTTTCCAGCAAAAATTTTAAAATTTCTGCTAAAAGGGGCGCTGAGATTTTTCACCGTCATCACTCTTCCTCCACTGCACAAATCAACTTTTCCCTTGCCTTGAAAGAGTTTGCAGTCAAATGTTGAGTCATGGTGAACTGCAAACAGTTCCTTGAAATTAAAAAATTAAAGGATTACATGACTAGACAGCCAGAAGTGGCTTATCAGCCACTGGAGCAGAGAAAGCAAGGAATTAAAAGGACAGCACCAGTCCAGCCAGGCTTGCCTTAAGGTAGCAGGGCCTGAAAGTTTGATCTGTGGGACAGGCAGCACCTTGTAATTGAGATTTTCAGGTGCCAGCAGTGGAAAGGGAAAGGGAGAATGACCCAGCTCAAACCCCACTTGGAGCAAGAACCTGAGTCTGCAAGAACAGGGAATATAAAGGGCAAGAAAAAGCTCACTGAAATAAAGAAATAAATTTATTTAAGGAGCCACGACTGCTTGGGAAATCTTGGACTGGAAGACAAACAAAAGGCAGCATTTTACACGGATTTAGGTGAGATTTCAGTCATTCCCTGCTCCCAAAGGGCTGTGTTTGTGTGTTCAGTACCTTTGTGGTAAATTTTGGCAGGGAGGAAACACCAAGCCCTCAGTGGAGCTGCTGGACCTGCCTTTCCTCTTGCCCACTGTTGCTGTTGGAGTCCCCTCAGGGTGAATTAAGACTCTTGACTCCAATATCAGAAGGTTTATATTATTTATTAAAATGACCCCATTGTTCAGAAGGATTTGGGCTATTTCTGCCTGTGGGAGAAATGGTAATTTTCTATTTAATCATGCTGCAGGTGAACTGAGAAGGACAACACCTGGCAGGAAGGAGGCTCAGAACAAGCAGGAGGGCTTTTCTTTAAAGGAGGGTTGGAAAAAGGGAAGAGAGGGGCTGATTTCCACAGGGAATGTGTTCCTTGTTCCTCGAGGAAAGGACTGGGAAGAACCAGGAGAGCTGGCAGTGCCTCCCTGCTGGGCTGGCACAGGAATCACGGTGCTTCGTGGTAGGAGTTAATATTTAGTGAGGGGAAAACAGGACAGGCTGGAATCTCATATTCTCTGCTGGCTTTGAAGCTGCTGGAATGGTTTTTTAGAATGGATCAGATCCTAAGGAAAAAAAATGTGGAGCTAGGCCTGGTGTGTGCTGGGTCTGGCCTGGCCCTCTGTGGCCTAAACTCCGACCAGAAAAGATGAGGATCTCTCCTACCTGGGACATTTCACTCCCTCTAAATAATTTCTATTTCCCTTTTCTGGATCAACACCAAGTCTTTGGTGTCAAACTGTCCAGAAATTGGTACTGAATTTTTATATCAGCTCTCCAGGCGCTTAGAATTCTTTAACCCTGGTCTGAACAATGACATGGATTCAGCAAGCCTTGCTCAGCTGAGATGAATAATTCCTAAACTCAGGTTTTTTTATGTGAAAGGAGCTCATCACCAGCTGAACATTCCATTACCTGGCTGTTAGAGCAGCAGTTCAGTTCACTGTAATTGCTTCCTGAGATTTAATTGTTTACAAACAATGAAAACAGTCACAGAAGGAACACAGCAGATTCATTCTGGAGGCTTTAAGGATTATATTTTGACTTCAGTTATAGTTAAATGGCAGCAGAGTCTAAAGTAAAATTGTTTATTTAATTAGCTGCCATATTTCTCATATTAATAATTAGCATCCCTGTCCTGCTGAAATTCAGATTATTTCTCTGGAAGAGGGGGAAAGGAATAATGGGCAGTGTTCAAGGGAAGGTGTCAAGGCTCTGCTCCAGGCAGCCAGGCTGTTCCTTGGACAGGAGCCTCAGCTCTAAAAAATTCCAAATATCACAAATTTACACACCAGGGCTAGGGGCACTCCCACTGATGGGAAGCCAAATTTTGTGGCTGTTCTTTCCCTGCTGAGCCAGCCAAGGTGGAGCCTCACAGGTAAATCCCTTTGGGAGGGCTCTGGACCTGTGTGACTGCAGCTTTCCTGTCCCACATTAACACCACAGCCCTGCTCTTCACTTTTCCTGCCTCTAAAACGGGTCAAGGAGGAGCAGAGGACGTTCCCTGTCTCCAAAACCACGGCTTTTAATCTCTCCTGGAACATTCCTGGTGCTCCCCAGCATCCAGGGGCTGCTGCAGGATAAATGCAGCCGTGGGAGATGCTGGGAATCAGAGGGAGCAGGGAGCTCTGGAAACTTCCTTTGCAATCTGAGCTGAGCTCTTGGAAGGACATTGTCCCTAAATTTAAGGAGTCCCTTGAAGAGTGAGAACCAATAAGCTCCCTGTTATCCACCCCCACATTATTAAATACATTACTAAATACATTATTAAATACATTACAAAATACATTATTAAATACAGAGGCTCCAGTGAGGAGCAAAATGAGAAGAAAAAAGAGAAATAAGTCCCCCTGTCCCAAACCTCTGCTTCCTTTTGTTCACCTGCACTGCTCCCAGCCCAATCTGTCGAGGGCTACGATGGATTTCCAGCAGGGATTAATTTAGGTCCCATCTCACCAAGTTCTCCCTTCCTAAAGCTTCTTCATTTTCCTCAGAGTGTTCAGCTCATAAGCTGCTCTCCCTTGGTGTTTGGAATATGGGGAGGAAGAGCCAGTGGGGCTAAAAGAAACTGTAGCTTTAACCTGGATGTAATGGCAGCAATTTGACATCTTGTCTTAGCAATAAATCTCTCCTATATTGTCTCCCAAAGTCAGGGGAGAACAGGGTGGGGGAAAAATCGTTGCAGCAAAGGAATGAAACAAAGCAGGAGCAGCTTCCCTTTCCTCACACGTGAGCATCACCTCAGCCAGCTGAGATTGTGAAATATAGATATAAAATATATATATTTATAGCTACCTACAGCCTGCTCATCTCTCTCCACTGAGAGGCATGGTCCAGGCCTTTCAGAAAAGGAAATTTATCCCCTTTTTCCTGACACTGTCAGGTTGTCCTGAGGCTTCCCCCTCTCCAGGTAGGCTCTGCAGCTTCCATCTGCTAAATGTTTAGCAGATATTTGGTTACATAGAAGGAGATAGGTGAGCAGGCATCAATCTTAATGACAAAGGTGGCAGGAGGTGACATCTGCCCCCCTCTGCTGCAGGAGGCTGGGGTGGTGGAGCTGGCTGTAGGGAAAGAGGGCAAAATTTGGATATTTCCACCCTCAGAGCCCTCATGGGAAAGCAACACCGCAGGGGAAGGAAGATTGAGTTGCATTCAGGTGGGAATTCAGCAGGGAAGACCATCCACAGAGTGAAAGGGATAAAATCTGTGTCTGGAGAGTGAATTCCCAAACAAATCCTATCAGATTTTTTAAGAATTGGGCTGCAGGAGGAGCCTGACAACAGCAACCCCTCGGGCTGAAAACCACCAGAACCCCTTGGACACGTCTATAATCTGTCAATATTCCACCTTGCAGCCCTGCCTTGCTCATCCTCTGGGCTTTATTTCAGCTCCTCCTTGCTGAGCAGTGTTGGGTTTCTTTTGGACAGCAAAATCTGGGGTTTTATCAGCCTGCTCTCCACCTGCCTTCAGGTGGCTGGTGAAAGTTCCCTCGAGCTTCACCTTGGCCTTGCCTTGTCCTGCACATTCTTTAACTGTGGGGAATTATTTTCTACCCTTTGGGTTCTGCTGAATCTTGTCAGGGGAGCCTCCAAGAAAGGGGAGGGCTGATTTCTAGCTTGATTAATGAAGATAACCAGCCTGATTTGTAATAACACAGAGATTCCTCTCGCAGATTATTTAGATTTTATTCTTCAGTCGTGTCCCTCTGCTGCTGTTAGGCATGTAAATTTGAGCTAGAACATCCATCCAATTCCTGTGATAAATTCAGCTATCTCGACTTCAGTACCGTGGTGCCGTCCCTGAGCATCTCCTTGCAGCTGAGGAATTTGTGCTGCTCTGCAGAAGGGTTAATAATAGGAAATATTAACTAGCTGGCCATGAAATTTTCAGAAAAAAACCCCAGTATTTGTTCTTTGCTTTAAATCTTTCAATCTGCAGCTGAGAGAACAGAACAAAATACTAGTTTTAAAAATCTCTGCCATTTTCCCTTTTTCTCTCTTGCTGGTTCTGTTTCACCAGTGGGAAAAGGAAGCACAGCTCACTCTGTTTGCAGTTTTTAACAGGCTGCCTCTTGCAATATTCATGTAATACCTCTTTTCATATTTTTTTAAGGGAAAGGAGTAAAAAAACTGAGCTGGGGTAAGACATTTGAAATGATTTTTTGAAAGAAGAGAGAGCTGGAAGGTTTCTAATGTTTTCCCCTGAATCTTGTGGGTCCTGTCCTACAGACAGGTCTATGAAAACCTGTGAAGAATCCAAGCATTTTTAAAAATAACAACACTGGGGGTTGCTTCAGGCAGGGAGAGGATAGGGGAATGAACACAACTTTCTTTGAAGGTAGAAAAATTCAAGTTGTGCCTGTGTGTTACCTCTCTGCACACCCACCCCTTGTGCAGAGTGGATTATCCTGACCTTTTCTGCATTCTGAGTGCTGATTATCCAGCATTTCCCTTCCTCTGCTGGCTGCACCTTGGCCGTGTGGGAAAGGGCTGGGGTAGGCAGTCACTCAAAGTGCAGAATAATGAAAAGGTCACCCCAGCAGCAGCCTCACTTCAGGGGCTGCATCAGGCAGCACATTTTTGGTACCTCATCTTCGTGAGAGAGACCGTAATGAGGTCAGAAATCAGCACTGAAGGAAGGACTGGAATAGGAAACCAAATATCCAAGATTTGCTGCAGTCCTGAAATCTTTCAGAACTTTGATGGCCAAAAGGAAATAACTGGTTCACACCTCTGGTTCACACCCCTGGTTCACACCCCTGGTTTGTGCTGAGGACGTGCTTCTCAAGGAATAAAATGAGAGGCAAAACCGAGCGAATTCTACTGGTGTGTTCAAAAATATCAATTTTCCTCTGGCAGGAAGAGAAAGGGAAACAGAGCTCAGGGCTGGCTTACCTACAGCAACCAACAGGACTGGGGGTTTGCCACAAATGGCTAAAACATTCCTGGGATAGAAGCACAGGTTGTTGGGAGATAAGAAAGCAGCTCCCCCGTGCCCCTCTGCGGGGTGAGGTCGGGGTGGTGGGATATGGCTGCTCCTGGAATTAGGAATTGTCATATGGGATGTGCAGGGCCCTACAAAAGGGGCAGGGTCACCAACAGTTCATGTCCAGCACGTCCATCTGCCAAGGAATATAAACAATTACATGTTAACATCGCTGTCGTAACCAGCTGAATCTTCTGGCTGAAGGAATTCATGGAGGAGCCTTGGGCTGAAAACAACCAGAGTCCCTTGGACACGTCCACAACCTGTCAATATTCCACCTTGCTCATCCTCTGGGCCTTGTTCCAGCTGCCCTGTCCCCTGCCCCAGCTCCCTCTCCATCCTCTCACCCCCGTGTCCTGATTCCCTTCTCATTCGCATGGAATCCCAGGATGGTTTGGGTTGGAAGGGACTTTCAGGATGATCCTTTTTTTTTTTCCCCCACCCCTGCCATGAGCAGGGACACCTTCCACTATCCCAGGTTGGTCCAAGACCCATCCCAGCTGCCCTTGGACTCTTCCAGGGATCCAGGGGCAGCCACAGCTGCTCTGGGCACTCATCAGGTGATGTGTTAAACACAAAATCTGGCTCCACAAGCTCCCACCCCTCCTCAGAGCAGAAATTCCCTGTTCCTCTGTGCTCCACAAGAGCTCTGACCTGGCTCCAATCCTGGATGCTGATCCCAAACATGGTGTAATAACCCTCCCTAAAATGCACCAGGCCCTTTCCCATGTCGAGGAAAAATAAATTAAAAGAAAAGAAAGGGAAGTGAAAAGTACAAAGGGGATTTCATGGGATTTGAGTGCCAAACTCCAACAGGCTCTTCTGAAAATCCCAGCTTAAAGCAATAGATTTGTGTTCTTGCATTTCTTTCTCCTGATGTCAGTAATAACGACTCCTGAATTAGTTTAAAGATCTCACATATTGCTCCAGGTTTTGTTTGTTCATTTATTTTCTGCGTTTCATGCTCAAAAAGTTAATAAAGGGAAAATTCCTCTGCAAAAGAACGGAGGAAAGAAAAGATAAAATCAGAAATAAAGGACTGAATTTTCATCCCATTTAAACCCACCGCTGATAATTGAAGAGGAAGGCTGTTTTAAATGAAGGATCTGTTGGGAAGATTCTGTTTCTGTGTCCCCACTTACATCCTGTATATTCCAGAAACAGGTTCAAGTGCAGGGCTCTGGCAAAGTCCGAGCTTAAAATTCAGCACAGGCCTCAAGTCCATTCACTGCGATGTGACTTTTTTATTGGGCAGAACTTAAGCCTGAGTCAAGGTCAGTGGAGTTGGAATGAAGTCTGGAGCAAAAGCATCTGCTGAAGTGCTTTGCCTGGTCAGTGCTTTTATGGCTCAGCCTGGTCCAGGAGGAGGCTGGGAAGACACAAAATGTGCTGCAGGTTTTCCCCATAAAAACTTCCAGAGACCTCCTTAAGTTTTCAAGTCAAATTATCGGTGAAAGGATTATGAGCTGTACTCTGAATTTCACTGGGATGAGACATGCAGGAACTGAGAGCTCCCTGATTTGTCTGGAGGAGCTGATTCATCCTGAGCTGTCCCTCTCACCCTGTGCCATCGCTGCTGCCACATCCACTTTGCACTCTTGGCTTGCAGGAGGGATGAAAACAAAACGAGCCCTAAAGCCACACCAGAGGCTCTGAGTTCGCTGTGTCAGGCTTTGATGCAAAGGAAGAGTTTCCAGAAAACCAGCAAGGAATTTCCCTGTGGGGTTTTTTCAGTCCACTTGAAGAGATCCAAGACCTCAGGAGGCAGCACAGTTAAACCAGCAGTTAAACCACAGCCCTGGCCACCAGCTCAGCCTTAATCTTGCCCTTCCTGAATTACTCCGAGACCTTCCGAGCTCTGGGGTCACCCCTGAACCCCCAAATCCCTGTAAGCAGAGGAGCTGATCCTTAGGGTGCCAGCACAGCCCTGGGAATGTCCAGGCACTCCTTCACCTGAGGATTTTGGTGAGGTGCCCACCCTTCCTGCTGTAGAACCCCCTGAACGATCAAAAATGCAGCCAGGGGTCCGAATAATAAAAACTCCCAGCGTGTTATTAGTGCTGTCAATTTAGCCAGGGATGTTATGGCACGTGTGTCACCGAGAGAGACAGAAGCTATTATTGAAATGAGATTAGAAGCGTTTTGAAACATCAACAGTGGCATTATAGTTGGTAACATTTCCATCTAAAATAGATGACATTGATGCTATACAATCAACAATGCCACTGGGAATACAATATAGAACTGAAGACTAGATTGTTTTACTCTATATTGATTTTCCCTTAGTACTTTTTGATTAACTGTCAAATCAATTAGCTCTCCCCACCCAAACATAATATTTTTTGATGTCCCCCCTCAGAAAGTCCCTGTTCAAGAGCAAACAACCCAGAGGAGCTCAAGTGCTCCAAAGTGCTCCGGAACAGAGGATTTGCAGGCAGAGATAAGTCCCCACAGCGAGCCTGCTTCTCCTCATCCTGCTGGAGTCCAGCCATGTTTTTATTGAATCAGGTTCTGAAGCTGTCTAAGGCACTGAGGGATCTGATTATAGCCTTGCCATGATGTCTTTTTATAATGAAACACGTGGCATTTTCACAGTGACATAATGTTCCTTCGGCTCAGCAGAGACAGCGTGGCTACAAGTTATTTGACCAGCTTGGCCTTCCCATGTTATAAATCTATAAATCCATAAATCCATAAATCTATAAATCAATCCATCCATCCATCCATCCATCCATCCATCCATCCATCCATCCATCCATCCATCCATCATCCATCCATCATAATTTCCCAGTCTCTACACAGCCACACACCTTGATAATTTTATCTTTATCCCACAAAAGCCCCACAGAAGCTGGAGGAAAATGTTATTAAAGATGGGCATTAAGGAGAATCACTGAGACACCAGGGAATTTGCCCAAAGTCACAAAACTCCAAACCCCAAACCAATCTGGTTTTCCCAATTCCAAGCCCCTCACCTGGACTGGAATGGTGAGGGAAAAGGGAAAAGAAGGTTTCAGTCTGTGAAACAGAAGCTGAGAACTCAACAGCTTCAACATGAGCAGCAGTGATTGGTAGAGCAGCACCAGAAAGCTCAGATCCAGACTGAAGCAAGATCCCAAATTTCAGAAGTTGAGAAACTTGCTGGACCTTGTATTTTCTTGCACTTTTTATTCATTAATCACTGTCTTGGTTCTGCACCTTCTCTTTGTTTCTGTAATTCAAACTGTGCTCGTTGTGGGCTTTGAAAGTCTGCTGGGGATGCTGTCGGACCTGCTCTGTGTACCAGGGCTGATAAACCGGGCAATAAGGGAATATTTGCATGAGCAGCACCTGTGGGGTGAGCTGGGACCCGGCCCCGTTTCTGTGGGGCTCTGCAGCCACAGCAGCTCCAGCTGTGGGGCCCTGGCAGCCTGGGTGGAGGTGGCAAGGCAAGGCAGAGAAAGCTCAGAGCCACAGGGCAGGGACAGGGACGGGTCCTGGGTAATTCCAATTCCCAGCTCTGTCCCTGCGAGGCCCTTGTGACCAAGGCCTTGGGACAACACCCAATAAATAAAGATTAATAAAGATTCTAATAAAGACTAACGGTGTTCCACTAAAATCCAGCTCACCCAACCAGCTCTACTAGACTTCACTTCCCTCCTGCTGCTCCCCAGACCCCTCAGGAGGGACAAGGACCCCGATCCAAGCCCGAGCTGGCCCAGTTGGGTGCAGGAGCCACAGTGGAACCAGCTGCTGCTGCCACGCCGCCAGCCAAGACTCTCATTTGTTTTGGCTGGCGCTGAAGAATCAGCTTAGGCATCTCTGAGAACAAAATGGTGCATGGAACCGGGCCAAGCTGCAAAAGATAAGAAGCAAAAGGAGTCGCAGCAGATTATTTGTCTGGTGAGACAGAAGGAGGATTCTGTCGGGGGACAGAACCGCGGTCCGGTGCCGCGAGCAGAAGTTCTGAGCGTGGCTGCACCACAGGTGCTGAGCTGCAGCTCTTCCAGGGGAACAGCAAACTGCTGCTGCCCAGGAGCAGCGCGGAGTAGAAGGGATTTCTGCACAACTGCTGGGGAGGGGACGGCTCTGCAGTGACATGGCAACGCTGCCGGCGGGGCTGCAGGGGAGGGATGCGAGGATCCAGCCAGAACAAACACGAGGAGCCACTGCGTAAAATAGCTGCTGTGCTCTCCTGTGATGGTGGGGAGGGAGCTGGGGTTGAAGATTAGCCACAGCCTTCCCCAAGTGATTCTCAGCCAGGCAATTAATCTCTCTGGAACTGGACCGAGGATAAATCTTATCAGCTCCTCGTGTGTTTCAAATAGGTTGCGCCCGTTTTCTCCGTGGCTTTTTCAGAGGAGGGGAAAAGAGCAGGGAATGTAAGTGAGAAGGGATGCAGCCAAACAGATCTCAGGATCCCAGCATGGTTTGGGTCAGAAGTGACCTTCAAGCTCATCCAGTTCCACCCTGACACCTTCCACTGTCCCAGGCTGCTCCAAGCCCCGTCCAGCCTGGCCTTGGGCACTTCCAGCAGCCCCAGCTTCTCTGGGCACCCTGTGCCAGGGCCTCCCCACCCTCCTTCCAGGGAGGAATTTATTCCCAATATCCCATCTAAATCTACCATCCTTCAGTTTAAAGCCATCCCTTGTTTTCCTAGCACTGCGTGCCTTTGGAAATCCAGCCCAAAAGAGGACAAAAATAGGGAATTCAGTAATCAAATGTAAGGTTAATAAGCAGTGAGTGAAGAGTGGCACAAATGCAAGGATTAGGTTCTCACCTGACACACCCCAGTCGTGCTGAAATAGCCTTAAAGCACCTTAAGTAATTTTTATTCTATGTCACTTCCTAAGTCAAATGTAAACTTAACTTCAAAGTTAAGTTTAAAACTAAAAAAACACTCATTTCCTTTTTAACAAAATCCTCTTTTAAAAAAGTAAGATTTAACACCAAATTAATGATAAGCCTTCCCTTTCAGATATAGGTTCATTCCAACCCAGCCATCAACTGGGAAATAAAACCCAGAGAGGAGGCTCTGATCAGGCACAAAACAACACCCACCTCCAGCCTAAACAACTGAATTTGCACATATTTTGTGCTAAAAACCAAAGGAAAATACAATAGCAGTGTCTATCTTGGTTTCTCAGCTCCGTGAGAGGATGCAAGAAGACAGATTGCTCCTCCCTGTGAACCCAGGCTGCCTCAGTCTGCAGCATCTCTTAAAATTCAGGATCTTAAAGCCCTTATGATAAACACATCTCTGCAGCCGGAGGGATTTTTAATCTCCCTTGATTTACAGGCATTTCATTGCATTTGAGTATAACTTATTTTAATAGCATGGTGGAAATTGCAGCGGGGGCTAATTAGAGCAACTAAGTTAGTTAGATTTGTGTGCATTTGGAGAGCAGGCTGCATCTTTTTTAATGGGATAATCTAAACGGATCACCCTGACCTGCAGAGTTTCCCTGCAGGTACCAGGGCACTTCTGCACTTCTCTGAGTGAGGTAACTCCGTTGGAATTAGGGGACAAAGACAATTTATCCCTGTGAGGGCCAGATCCTACAAATTTGTGGGCACCTCCCCTTCCCACAGAAATAGTGGGAGGTCTGGGCTGCTCAAAACCTGGCAGGACTGAACCCTGATAAAAATAAAAAACCCTCTGCTTTCACTGCCATGTCGTTTATAGATGCTCAGCTTGCCAGCAAGCCCCACTGGTTGGGATTTTTAAGCCTCACAGTCATGGTCTTAAACTAAATTACAAACCATTAGGCCTCGGCCAAATCTGACTTGCTTCAACACCACCAGGCTGCTTTGCATTTTTCTCAGCTTGAGGTCGTAGTCTACAACGAATTCAAAACACATTGTGGAGGTCAGCAAACCTGTCCCTGCCTCTCCCTCTTGGCTTCTTCCTCAAGATAAGTTCTCAGACCGAATCATCCCTGGATCCTTCTGCAGATAAAGGAGAGGAACAGCCATTTTTGGGGTGCTGAGCCATTTTCATCGGCATTTTAGGGTAAAAGAAGTCACATCCTACAAGCAGAATTTATTTCTGCGGAGCTGGATGGGAGGAGCAAACAAAGGACTGGCCAAACGCCATTCTCCTCTCTGCCACCATCCACTGACCTTCCCAAGCCTTTGTGGGCCCAATTCTAAGAAAATTATCTGACTTCCAACAGTTCCTCCATTTAAAGGAGGAAAGGGAAAATCATCCCTGCGTTCTGCTTTTCCAGGGTTCCCCTACCTCGCGCTGGAACAAGGAAAACTCCACCTGGGCTCAAGGCAAAGAGCTGGGGAGCATCTTTGATCCCCTCTGAAATTTCCACAGAAGGATTCCATTTAATTTTCCAGGCTTCTTTGCCTTTCTCCTGCAATAATGGCTGATATCATTTAGTGTGCAGAGCACAACGACAGCCATTAAAAATGGTTATTAGTCTGGAACTGCCTTCTTAATAGGAAACACACATGCCACACTCTGGGAGTTCAATGGTTTTTAATAGACTTGGAGGTAAATGCCACTGTGACCCTTATTTTCCAGGAGGGAGGGAGGGAGAGAGAGGGGAATACTTTCCTTAGGCTGAGATTTTGCCCTTAGGCAGAGCCTTGGGCGGAAGGTGGAGCAGCTCCAGTGCTGCCCTGGGGAGGGACAGAGGCTCTGGAATGCTGCTGTGAGGATGTGCAGCTGTGCTGCAGGGGAGCAGGATGCATCAGCACTGCAGCATCCCTGCCCAGCCGGGGCACAGCAGCAGAGCCTGTGAGTGGCTCGGCAGACTGACAGCCTTCTCCTCCCTCCCTGCCTGCTCCCCCTTCCCCCGGGCACAGCGGGACCTTTGCAGGGCTGGGGTGCCCTTCAAGGTGACCCTGGCAAAGCTCAGGCAGACACGGAATCTGCGGGTTCCGGGCAGCAGGGCAGATCTCAGCTCCCCGTGCCTCCCAAATTCCCCTTCTGGAGCAAGGGACACAAAAAATTCCTGCCTTAGGGAAGAGTTAAACTGGATTTGCCAACCTTCAGCAGGCTGGAATATCGCAGTGTGATGCGAGACTACACATCAACATTTAGCAGTAACATCAGTAAGAGTTTTCTTTATTTACTTCACTACTCCTCCCACACCTGAACCTGCTGTTTAAAAGCAGAACTTGGGACCTCTTAAATGAAAATAGTAAAAGCACCATCCCCAGGTCAGTGTAAGGAGCTGGGGGCTACCTGACCTGATGGAAAATCTCTAAATCCACAGCACACCCAGTGTTTTCAGCTCTTTACCTCACCCAACAAAGATATCCCCCTTCCTCAAAGTCGATTTCACCAACTGAGAATTTTATTTGCACTGTCAGGGAATCTCGAATGCCTATCTGATGTTTGCATTAGGGTTTGTTGTTGTTTTTGCTCCTTTCATCACCCTATAAAGGCCACACAATGATTGCGTGATGCTGAGACTTTTGACAGATGTAACATATGTGCAACAATATTTATCATTTATTTAACATGCTGGGTAGAGCGGCTGGCAAGGCTCTGCCATGCCTGACTTAAAGGCTGCTGGCATTTCCATTAGATAAAATCCCATCATGCAGGGGGTTAAGAATTCAGGCATTTCAAATCGCATCAGGCTGAATCATGATTCAAATCAGAAAAGCCAGGTTTTGGTTCACTAAGGGCTGACAAAGTGGGGCTAGGGGGAGGGTCAGGAGGAGCAGGAATGGATGGCAGGTCACGAATATGTTCTTCTTTTTCAACGGATGACCAGGCTAATGCAGTCTGGGTTTTCAAATAATTGGGGGAGAGGGGTGTTCTGCCCAGCTCCGAGGAGTTCCACGGTGCCATTTTTAACGGGATCTCCTCCCTGCCTTGCTGCTCCAGCCAGTTTTGGTGGAAGCAGACATCAGCCAGCATCATCCTCTTTGAAAAGCCCACTGCAAGGTGTCTGACAGCTGCATTTTAAGGAGCCCATGCCTGCCAGACACGGGAATTCTCCTGCTCGGTGCCGAGGTCCTGCAGCTCTCGGGAGCCGAGAGGAAAATCCATGCTGATGGAGAGAGGCAGCAAGGCCACGACAGCCAGAGCCCCAGGTCGAGCTCAGGAGCTCAACATCCAAATCTTCTGAGCTGTCTCAGTGTCTGTCAGGTGTGACTGACACTTCAGACCCAAAATCGGTGCCCGGTGCAAACGTCCTTCCTTAAGCCATCCTTAAAATCAAGATTTACCTTACGGTTTTAATGGTAATTTCAATTTATTTTCATTCTCAAGGAAAAAGGGATTCAAGACCCCACCCAAACAACCAAGGACTGCCAGTTTATCCTGACCCTGACTTGCCTGAAGAGTAATGAGAGGAGTCCTTTAACTTCTGCCCAGTTGCAGCTCTCTCTGTTCTCATGGAGCAGCAACATACCACACATTTCATAATTAGGGTGAGAGGGAGAGATAAGGCCATGGGGCTGAGCACATGAAAGGAATGTGCTGGGTGTGGGGAGATGCTGCTGAAAGGAAGAAGAGTTTTGTCCAGGCTGGAAGAGGCTCTGGGAGAGCAGGGTTATGGAAGGGGGAGCTGCGTGTGGCAGGAGAACGGGCTGCTTTCCCTGCCAGTCCTGCTTTCCAAGGATTAAAGAGAGGCTGGTGAAAATCCTGAAGTCCAGGACACACATTTGGGAGGGGATTTGGCACCCAGGTAAAAGGAACAAGTGCCCTGCAGTCAGAGGGACACAGTGGCTGTCCCTGAGTCCTGCAGGCCTGGTCTGGGGCCAAGAGAAGATTTGGGATTTTTCCCTCTGACCGTTCTGCACAAATCCACCTCAAGGTAATATTTAAGAAGCCCACTCTGCATTCTGGAGGGCTTTTGTGCTTTTTTGGTTGGAATAGGCCTGGTTTTGGCAGCAGGGCCGAGGAAACCACACATTTTTACAGGATTCCAAAGCGAAGAGAGAACTCGGTGCTGAGCACCGCAGCACACAACGCTGGCAGAGCATTATTTGCTGGGTAAATCCAGAAAAAAAAGCCCAGAAATATGAAAATACAGCAACACAGAACCTGCAAATTGTGATCTTTAGCCTGGTCTCTGCCGCCTGCGGACGAGGTGACCTTTGGTGAGCCACTCCAAGTCTTTGTGGCGCTCTTGCTCCTCAGACCTTGGGTTTGCTTCCCCCGACTCAAACTCTGGGCTCTGAGCCCACAGCTCTGGGCCTGCTGCACTCCTGACCTCTGTGGGCACTCACAGCTGCTCCTGGAGCACAATAAATGTCTGCATTCCATATTTCACCTTCAGCCCACGACGCTCCCTGACCAAAGAGGAGCCCGAGATAATCGGAATATTGGAGGCTGATATTATTCCTGTTAAAATTCCTGGGTGAGAGTAAATACTTATTAACCCTCAGCCTAAAAAAACAGCCCGTCTGATTTATTTTTTGCCGGTTTAGATATGAAAATTCAGGCCTGGGTATCAGGTGTGGGAGCAGGGAGTCTCTCCTTTGTCTCGGATAAAAGCGACTCTCCTGATTTTACACCCCTGCAGCACCCAAGGCTTTGTTCCAGACAGCCTCACGTAGATCCCTGCCCATGATAAACCAGCGAGAAATGACCTAAAAGTGATTATTTTCTTTTGAATATCTATTGAAATGCTGTGTTTGTACCTGCCAGCCCTTCTGCTGGGGGTTTGCTCCTCCAGCAGCAGCAGCAGCCTCACTACAAAGAGCTCGTACCAAAGCTCCCGTTTTCCTAACAAAAGCAGCACATGAACCCCCCCAGAAATGGTGGGGAGCATTTCCCTAAAATCAATCAGCCTCTATTATTCACTTGAAGCCCAACCTCATTGTCTACTTCTTCCTCCGGAGGCCGATTTCTGCCAGGTAGAAAATTAAGTTTCCTTTACTTTTCTTCCCCACACAATTTTTCAGTGTTTCGGCACCGTTGTTCGGTGTGGGAAAGCGACTTCCTGTCTCAATAAACAAGTGCACACAAGGCTTTTCTGGACACATAATGGGCTCTTTTTTTTTTTTTTTTACCCATTTTTTTTTTTTCTTTTTTTTTTTTTTTTTTTTTTTTTTATTTTATACAAAAATCATTCCACACTTAACACATCAATGAAGCCACTTAAGCTCTACTGCATCTGAATTAAAGGGGGAATTGTGTGATCAAAGAGTGTGAAGGAACCACACATGGAGTTCTTCAGACACTTTACTTTTGTTACATTTGATACATAACAAACCCAATAAATATGCTTATCCCAGTAGCCCATTTCATTATCTCATATCCTTATGTTTAAGAGTATTTCCTTTAAGAGCTGCTCTTTCTCCTTTGTTTTGGTTTTTTTTTTTTTCAGCATCATAGTTTTGAGGCAGTTTATTTTAAGTGAAGATGCTTAAAAGAGAGAATTTATTCTTTTTTCTCTAGGTGTGCTCAAACAAGACCAAAAATCCCTCTCCACTGAGTTTTTCCCTGGATATGTTTATTCATGTGAAAATACAGGCATTAACCTCCGTTATTACAGGTTATTAGAGACAAGACTTGCACAAGGAATGTTTCCTAAAATTCTTCATAATAATTCCCCACAAATTCATCCTCTTCCCTCCACCACAGATCGAACCACTTGGAAAAAATATAGATTTTGTGTACACTGATGTTTTCAGTGCTAAGAATAATTACCTATTTGCAGCTAAATTATTTTTTAAAAATGAAGATTGGAGCCTGCCCATTTTTTCCCTGTTGTTTCACGTGGAAGTGACCAATTTCTCCAGCCAACAAAGAAGCTGCAAGGTCTGAATTTTGGGGAATTGCTGATCATTTGTAGACAGCAGTGACATGTGGCTGGTCAAAGAGCTGTCAGAGCTGAGCCAAAGTGGGACCTTGTTCAATGAGCTGGAGGTTTGGGGGGTGATTTTTACCCACAGATGGACAAACCCACTGGTCCTGTGAGGAATCTGTATTTCCAGAAGGAAGTTCAATAGGATTTCTCCTGGAAATTGCATGCTCAAAACTATATTTAATCCAGTTTACCACAAATAACCATGGCAAAAAACATCCACCAAACCTCCAGGATAACTTATTTGGGAAGAAATGACAGGTGCTTTTAGCAGGGTTGCTCATTAAAAAGCATTTGAAAATATAATTTTTAAAACTGCCTTTGTATCTTTTTGTTTTTCCACTTTCCCCAAGGGGTCCTGACAGAAACGCTCAAGACAGGAGGTTTTATATCCCCTGAAATGGTGAGATCAGCCCCTGTTTGCTGCCCCACACAAGATTGGCTCCTTCTTCTTTCTAAAAAACTGGAAAAGAAAATGGTCCTGCCCTAAAATCACGGACTGAATCGAACACATCCAAATGCTTCTCACGTGCAGCAAAGGCAGCGGGGGAAAAAGCACCTGAACCACCAGGAAAAAACAAACAAACAAACAAAAAAAACCCCACAAACAAACAAAAAAACCCCTAATAAAATATATTTTCTGCTCTGTTAAATTCCTATCAGTAAATATCTTTACAAATATGCTGTTGTGGTGAGCATGGCCTGGTTGGAGCTGCCTTTGTTTCGAGGCTTCCCAAATCAAAACAAGCAAAACAAAACAACCCCCTGCCAGCAGGAACGGGGCTGCGCTCCTAACTAGGGCACGTCCCTCTCCCCATCCCAGCCACAGCTCCCAGCCAAGCCCAGCTGAGGCAAAAATTGAAATATTTCACCTCAACCACGAGATAAAAATCCTTTTCATATCTCAGAGACCTCCAGCTCTCCAGCAATGTTGGCCTGGCCACCAATTTAGCAAAGTTTATCTATGGAACAACTCCTGAAATCAAGGAAATATGTGACAGCTTCAAGAAGAAGGGTGGACACAGGAAGGTGATTTTGGTACTCGTGGTTGAGGAGGGAAATCTGGTAAAAAAGCCCAAAGTGAAGCAAAAATTTCAAAAGGTAGAAGTCAATGAGAAGTTTTGGGTGTTACTTTCCTAATTACTTTTCAGAGTCAGGATGGGCACCTGACACGAGTCTGGAATTGCTTCAGGTCACAATCCTAGACCAAAATTTCATTTCATTTCTACCAAGAAGCCCAATGAGGAGGGAAAACAGAATCAAAACCCAGCTAAAATTTAATGCTAAAATATCAACCCAACCTGCCACGTGCATCCTTTGATTGTGGTGCACAGGGAAACCTTTATTTATAGTGGTGGGATCCACATATACAGGAAATTTTCTACATTTCTCCTCCTTCTGTTGCTTTTTTTTCTCTGAAAATCCACACTGGTCATTAAATTAAGAACTGAAGTAGTGTTTGAATCCAGGGCACAGAGAATGTCTCTCTGCCTGTTTTAAGGAACTCTGACCCTCAGCAGAACTCTGCTTTTAACCTTCATCCCTGGGAAAAATTGCCAAAACTTTGGGATGAGTTAGAGCACACAGGCACTGATATGTAGTAGTGGGAGTTTATCACAGGATGAAGAATTTAGGGGTTTAGGATTTTAATATGAGAGTGAACAGGAGACAAGATGGAGGATTTGGGGTGTTGTCCCTTCTTCCTTCTTGTCCCTCTTCAGCTCCATTTTCTGCAGCACTGGTGGCACAAAGTTATTGGTGAGAGAAAGCAGCAGTGTGGNCCTGAAGACCAAGAAAGAGAGTCCTGCACGTTCTTCATCCTTGGGAAAGAACTCAGCAGGGGAACCCCTCCAGAGGGCCCAGGGGTTGGGTTCCCACTCTTGTTGTGACCACCAAAAACCCAGCAAAGAAGCATTTAGCGGCAGCTGGGCGGTAAAATCCTGCTCTGACTCCCTAAAGCTGCACCCCATTTCTTGGTGGTGGGGAATTCTGTCCCACGCACTCCCATACCTAAAATGAGCTGCTTGAAACAAATAGGAAAATCAGGAAAACATTCAGAGTATTTTTAAATAATCCCTTAAACCCACCCCCCCAATACCTAA
>VWZP01007822.1:188333-207853 GCA_013396995.1 Dicaeum eximium | reverse complement strand
AGGAGGAGGAGGAGGAGGAAGGAGAGAGGAAAGAGGGGGAGAGGGGGGCTGCATTACAAGCAATTAAAATTACTGTAATCTGGGCTCGCTGTGTGTGTCTGGGTTGCAGTTGCAGCTATCATTTGTCAATAAGCTCCCAGCCCTGTTTTCCCCACCGCTCTCTTTGTTCCAGAAATGTGAGGGGAGGGGGAAAAAAAAAATAAAAAAAGCTTTAAAAAGTCCTTTTCAGGGCACTCACCTTTCCAAGAGGTGGCTCTGGAGCTGATCCCAGCCACTCTCCCAGTTCCTCCCAGTCCCAGGGAGCCCCTGAGAGGCTGGAGCTGAGGGTGGGGATGCAACACTCAGTGCTGGGGTGGGATCTGTGGCTAAATAGGACCCCCAAGAATTCCCCAAGGATTTACCCAAAGCTTCACCTGAGGCTGGGAAAGTCTCCTTGAAGCCCTTGCGGATCAGAGCCGATCCCACAGGAGCTGGTTTTGTCTCACAGGGACAAAGTTGGGCACGTTCAGCCAAAGGCTGAGAGCAGGACAGCTCAAGAGGGGCCAGTCCACCAACTCCACACCTGGGATCAAATTTAAGCACCAGGATGGCTGGATCTGAGCTTGGCTCAGCTTGGCTTAGTGGAGATGAGCTAAAACTGTCTCCTTTGTACCCATAAATTGGAGTCAAATAGAATCAACACACACACAAGGCTTGGGTATATAAAAAACACCCAAACTGCAAAGTTTAAGCTGTAGGTGCACAGTGTAAATGGCTTCACAAACTCAAAATATCCCCAGCTGAACCAAAAACTCCGCCTGCCCAAGCCCCAGGAACTAAACCTGTAGCAAATTTCCTCAGCCCCGTAACCTGAGACCTCACAATATTCGTGTTTCACTCTCTTCCATTCCCTCCAGAGATTTTTATGGATGTGTTCTCTCCCTAACCTCCTGGGTTCGCAGATTAAACTTGGCTCCTGCAGTTTTGTGGAAGAGCTGTTGATAAAACAAACCTCCTGTAATTTCTCTGCAGCCCCCTGGGCGAAACTCCCCGTGATCCTTGCGCAGCGTGGGTGAATCATTGGGCTCCCGTGCCTCAGAAATTGGCATTTCTGCCAAGTTTGAAGATGAGGAAACCACCACAGAGAAAAAGCTGCCTGAGTCAGACCCTTTGAAGAGTCCACGGGACTCTCTCCTCCTACTTCAGCTTGGACCAGGCTTTAACAGCACTTGAAAAAAGGACTTTGGATTCCTGGCTCACAACTTCAGGTCTCATTAGGCCAAATTTCTCCCCAGCCAGCTTTCTCTGGAAACGCTGATTTAAAATGTAGTTAATTCAATTAAAAAAGAATGCAAGGCAATAAATGTTGCCTAACCAAAATTGCTCCACCTTTGCACAGGGAAATTATACTCTGAGCGTGTCAGTCATAGAGATGACGTGTTCTGGAAATAAAAATTCATAACCTCTGCATGTTTTTACATGGGCAAGTCAGTTACCTGATTTTAAAAGTATCTAAAGGAAGCGATCATCCCTCCTTTTTCTCCATAGTCTAATGGGTTATAAAAGAATGACTTAATTTTTTTGGCATCTTGACCACCTTTGCATATTTTCCATGGAAGGAATGAAGTGATTTTTCTCAATATCACCGCTTGTGTGATTGGATTTTTTGCCATGGCAGGCCCAGGACGTTTCAGCTGTGCTGATTTATTTTTGCCTGGCTGTTACCCCATGCCTGTGTCTGTGGCACCGAGGAGAGGAGCCCCTGCTAGCCCTGGCAGCAGCAGCAGCTCCGTTCCACATGGACTAATTAGCTCTGGGTGTTTTGGGAGGGAATGTGGCAATTCACACACTTACACCAAGTTTTGGAGCCGGATCAGTGTCATCTCCATGCTGAGCTCCTACACAGGTATCAGGGAGCCAACATTTTGGTTTTTGGGGTTGAAGGATTGATCTGGCTGCTCCTCCAGTCTCCTTCCAAGCAAGTGGTCACCAGGGCGATTACAAATTTGTCTTATTACAAGCTGTTTCCAAACCCTTCGTTTGAAAGTTGGCTTATTCCTTTTTTTCCATTCTTTTTTTTGAGAGGCAACAGGACTCTGCACTAGAATTTTGAGAGGCAACAGGAATCTGACTAGAATCACCACCTGCATTTATAATATGTGAAGGTGTTACTCCTGATGATGATGATCTGGTGACCCCCAAATTGGTTTTGTCCAGTGCAAAAAGGGTTGTTATTACGGGTTTTTTAGTATTTAGGGTTTTTTAAAATTTCCTTTTTCTATTATTTCCATTTGTTTTTCTATTTCCCTTTTCTGTGATTTCTGCATTCTCCTGTTTGTGCATTGTGAGAAAGGAAGAAAATGCGTTCTGCTTTATTTGAGTCACTAATTCCCACAAATCAGGAGATTTGGATAATACATTAAACTACAGCCCTTCTCCAGCTACCACACATCAATTCTATTTTTCCCCATCGTGTAGCACAGGTGTCTTTCACCATTTGGGAAGTCCCATGGCAACACCATGAAAACCATTTGGGAAATGCTCCTTTAAATCTTGGGCAATCCTTCTACCTCCTTTGGTCAAAAAAAGCAATCCTGTTAAAAGAAATTATCTACATATTAATAACTTTGACTAATTCTACACTGCTTTTCTCACAGTTGGGTGAGGCAGTGTAGAACGCAGCCACCACGATTATTTTAAATTTGGGACTGAATTAAGGCCTCAGAGCTGTCTTAACCCACTAAACCATCCTGCTTTTTAATCTTCCTTCCGTGCACCTCTGTGTTAAGTCAAGCTGAGACTGAATTATGTCTCCTTCTTATCCCTGATAAGCAGAGGGAGCTGTGGCAGGGCAAAAGCTGGAGTTTACTCAGCCTTGTGCATCCATCAGCAGCGTGTCAGGCGGTTTCCAGTCCTGGAATCCTTATTAACTGTGGTGATGGAAGAGGCCCCTGGAAAAGAGCGGGGTTTTCAAACCCCTCCACGGAGAGGTGACAGCTCAACAAATCACCTTTGGGTTTGTGAGCTCAGCGGATTGTTCCTGGAAGCTGTTGAGAGAAAATAAATATGGAAAACCACAATGTCATTTCTAAGAGTCGCTTTTCAAAGCCTGACCACATTTTAAGTATCTGCTAAGTGATGTCCTTTCTCCTCCTCTGCTCCCGGCCAAAACCAATGTTGTATCAATCTCCCGACAAAGAGAAGCTTGAGCTGGGACTCCAGACACCAAAACAAATACCACGTACAGCCCTCGTGAGTCACGCAGCTCATGTGATTTAAAACAAAAATAATAATAAAAAAAAAAATTAAAGAAAGGAAAACTCAACTAATTCTTAATCTGAGAGAGTCACAGGAAGGAAATAACTCAGCAAGGCTTTCGTCTTTGTGAATGACTCGGTGTTTGAGGGAGAGAGGATGAGTTATAAATGTGAAATAACACAACACATCTTTATATCATCGATGAATTCTGCAGCTGGGCCCAAACTCAACCTACATGGTCTGACCTCAGAACTGTCTCTGGGAAAGTGCAAAGCTTCATTTGATTTCCATGGATTGGATGGCCCTGCACCCCTCAGCTTGGAGGTGAACCAGCTCCAGCCCTGGCTGATGGATCCTGATGTGTCAGCTCAGCCCCCAGAGCCCAGCCTGCTCCCTTTGGGAAGCTCTGGACACAGCAGGAGAAGCTCTGATGTCTTTGCACCTGTCTGTCCTCTGGTGATGCTTCCCCTTCGTGGAGATCCCTTGGCTCAGCAAACTTCTCCAAGTGTCCTTCCTGAAATCTGCTTCAGGGATGAACCGTTTAGTAAGGACTGGGGAAAATGGTTCTTTTGAAGGGAAAGATAATGCTAAGCTTATATCCATGGCATCTGGGTTTTCTGGTTATGGGTACATTAAAATGTATTTAAATACTGGTATTAAATGAGAGCTTCTTGCTCTGAGTGCAGTTGTCCAATAAATTATTTCAGAAATGGCTTCAGACTTTTGCAATAATCGGTTTTTGGCAAGCAACAGGACTCTTAAAGAACCACTTTATCGTTACGAGGAGATCATAAATGAGGGTTAACTTCTAGATACGGCCGTTTGCAAAACCATCAGAGGTAATAACAAAATATGAGCCACTTCTAAATGGACTGCTGAGGAGGAAGCTGAGGGGAAAAACCTGTCACCAACCCACAGCAGGCCAACAAATGCAGGCAAAATGTTTTATACCCTGCAGCCCAGCAGATCCCCTCTCTGTCAGATGGAGCTGGCACAAGAGAGTTTTTCTCTTTGGGAAGAATCCCAGAGCTCTCCTGTGGGCCTCATCTCCAGTGGACACTGAGAGCTGTGTGCTCCCAGCCCTGCTTCTCCCTTTGATGCAATTTTCAAGTTTCACTTTCAGCCTTCTGTTCTCTCCAATAAAGGAATAAACAAGTCTCTCAGATTTTTCCACCCCCCCAAAAAAAGTAATTGCTCATCAATCTCTAACCACTGTTTTTCCTACAGAGGGATTCTTCACAGGAGCACAAACCCAGCAGGAGATTTTGTCCTGCTCTGCATGGCTCAGGGACAGGTTGGTTACTCATGCACACATCCCAAATGATGACTCCAATGGGATGATCCCAAGTGACTTCTGCTGACACGGGCATGGCGAGAATATGGGAATTATCAGACTTTGAGGTATCAAACCTCTGCTTTCTGTGACCAGGTTCAGGACCTGAGGGAAGGGCTGCGAGGGGTGTCAGGGGAGGTTTCGTTGGGTGTTTGGAAAAGGTTCTTTCCCCAGAGTGTGGTGGGGCACTGAACATTCCCCAGGGAACGGGCACGGCCCCAAGGCTGCCAGAACTCCGGGAGCGTCTGGACAAGGTGGGATTTGATGATCCCTGTGGGTCCCTCGCAACTCAGAACACCCTACAATTCTATAATTCAGGAATAAAGCAGTGTCCAGCAAAACAATGAGCCAAAATGAACCAGTTATGTGTGGAAACACTCAGAAAAACACCCCTCAGACACTCCGGATTTGGGGACTCTCGGTGGGGAGCTGAAGGCCTCGAGCCGTAGGCCTCAAGCTGACAGAGGAGACCAAATATTTGGAGTATGACAAGAAGCAGCTTAGCCAATTTAACTTATCTGTTTTCATAACAGTTGGAGAGGCTCCTGCATCTCCGCTGGGGAGTGGGTGGGGGGTTAGGAGAGCTGTCACACTTTGATAAGTAGGGCACTCCGCTATGAAAGATTAAGGCCAGAGATGCGGATGCAGCTGAGTGTAAATGAGACTCCCAAGAGTGAAGATCAAAGTTGGGAGGAAAACCATAGTAAAGCATGGAAACCAAACTTCCTACCAGGAATTTCAGCATGAAAGGGCCATGGTGACTTTCAGCTTCGAGGCCAGAGGCTGGAGGCCTCAGTGAAAGCTCTTGGAGGGTCTCTGTGCTAAGCTTGGATGGTCCTCGCTGGAAACAGATGGGAAAAGAGGGGCTCCTGCATGTCCCATAAAAAGAATCAACTCTGCAAATCGTGCTAACAAAGCGAGACAAGATACAGCTTTGATATTTCTTGGCATTTTTCTCCTATAAACATGAAGACCACAAGACTTTAAAAAAAGCCCAGAGGGTTCTTGTCTGTGTGTAGTCATGTAAACCACTGCTCATCAGTGAGGCTTTCTGGCCAAGGAATTAAAGCTGTTTCCTTCCTGGCCCCATTTGTTAAAGATTTTGTCTCTGCTGCTTCAGTACATCATAACTGGCTGGGACTTCACAGGATGGGAGAGGGAAAATCTCTTCCACTACAAGGTGATAGCCATGAACACTCATCTGGGACAGGAAAAGAAGGTGCACTGGTCTCAATTCCATATTCTCTTTATCGAAGGAACTCTGCACATGTTATTACCTTGGCCAATTCCCTCACTCTCTGAATGACTTCATGTGAAATTTGGGGTAAATAATTCAATTTCCCTGTGCCTGCTAAAGGAGGGGGGGTTAAACAATGATTGTACTTACCCCATACACTGCAACTCAGCCATTAGATCCATCTTATCTGAACATCTGATAATCTCTTGCTGCTTCTCACACTGTAACCATGAAGTTTGTGGAAATATGGCATGGAAGGAGCAGGAATGAGGTCTGTGCTCGTGTTCAGGTCAGAGGAGCAATAAAAGGAACACGGAGGAGCTGCTTTGGCAATGGTACTTCTCACTTTTCAGATCCCAGCCTCCTTTAATTAACTTTTCTAAAGGATGTGAGGAAAGGAGGGCGGAATGCTGAGCTCTTCTCGTGTGCTCTGACTGCAGCAGAGTTTCTCTCCAGGGCTATTTTCAGCAGCTGCTGCTCAGTGCAGCTCCCAGTGGAGGGGGGACAGGGCTGGCATCTCCCACTAAATGTGCCAGCGCTGTTGCCTGCACTACCATCCTCAATTTGGGGTTAAAAAGGGCGGTTTAAGGTGCAGTGGAGCTCGTTGAGCAGGGAGGCAGGGCTGGGCAGCTGCAGGAGAGGGAGGTGAGCTCTGCCCTCCTTTGGAGCTGCCCTGCAGTGACCCCTGCCATGGCCAGGGACACTCCAGTGCCTGAGCAGGGTCCCTGCACTGGGCCACTGACCTGCTCCCAGTGGCTGATGCTGGCCAGCACTTTCCCTTTCACAGGGTTCATAGTGGGAGGCAGAGCCTTGCTGGTTTATTTTCCCCCTTCCCCACATTTCTCTCCTTCAGTTTCCCATTCCATCCTCATCGTCTTTCTTGTCAAGTCACTCCCTGCCTCCGTCTCCCTTTTACACTGGGGACAATGAGCCAGGTGTGGAATTCCCCATCCCTACACCCAGCTCTGCCCATCACCAGCCTGTACCAGCCCAAGGGGCTTCACTGTGGGCACCCAAACCCTGCAGCAATAAATTTGGCAGAACTGGGCAGGGCTGGAGTGCACAGCAGTGGAGAGCAGGAGATGGATCTGGGTCTGGAGTAGCTAAACCACACAATTTGCAGCTCCTGGGATGGAGCTGAGTTGGGGCTCTGGGTTCTTATCCAGGGAACTGGGTCAGGCTCATTTCTGTGCTGCTGCAATTCCACCCCTCCTTTACCTGTGAGCAGAGCCACAAACCCATCACACCTTCCCCTCTGGCAGCAGAGCCAAACTCGGGGATGAATTTCCATCCACAGGCAACCTGAGTTTGTTTCCACCAGTTTTACCCAGTGCTCTCCCTCCTCCCATCCCTGCAGAAAGCAATTCCTGGCTGGGAGCACAGCATCCAGCAACTTCCAGGAGAGCAGGAATATTTATATCAGCTGGGGATTGAACCAGATTATGTTTAGCTTTAGTCCCCTGTTTCAGAAACAATAATGTTATGAATAATCCTTTTATGTCCATACATCTTGTATAAATATCTGAAACGTGTATAAAACCAAGGAGAGGTGGGAGTTCATTAAGGTGGTCCAGGGGAATGTTGCTCTGAGGAGCAAGGGGCTGCTTAGGAGAGTTCAAATTGGTTTATCTTATTTCATTTTCTTAAGAAAGAAACCAGGGGAAACTAAATCTAACAAAATTTTTCTGAGCAATGGTGGGTATTAGTTTGTGGAAGCATATTCCTGAGGAGCTCATGGGAGCATTCGTGTGTTAGTTCAGCTGCCCTAAAATATGCATGATAGTTGTTCTTCTGTGTTTTTCTGCAAAATTCCCAATCAGGCAGGTCCAAAGTCTGGAATCAATAGTAATTTTTCAGTAGAGTTCCATGGATTTACAGGCAGGCCCCATGTGCTCGTTATTTAAAATAAATGAAGGGAAGAAATAGTGAATCAAAATGTGACAGGAGCAGCGATTTTTGGAAAATCCCCCTAATTCTAAAGAGACATTCAAGCCAACTTTTAAAGACAAAACAGGGCATGCACTGAATTTTCAGCTCAATGACATCATGTCACCCTGATTTCATCTGGTCCCCGCATGTTCCTGGTGGGAGTGGAACTCATGCAGCTCCATCCAGCTCGTGGCACGCCGTGATTTATCACAATTTAAATGATAAAGCACCCAGGAATGTTCAGGCAATTGGATTAGCCCATTGACTGAATGTGCAGACAGCTATTTTTAGGAAAGAGGTGTCAGTTTGTGAAATATTGGATGGCTTGATCTTTTTTTTAGTGAGGGGGCAGGGGAATTTCCCTTATCACATGGTTCTGATGTTACCTCCGTGTTCTGTTCTTTTTAGTGGAGATCTGAATGTCACAACATTTTACTCATCAAAGGTGAGACCAAGTTCTTGCCAGCCTTTGCTGAGTCTTCTGAGAGAGAGTGGCTGGCAGGATAAACCAAGCCTAAATTCTGCCTGCAGTTTAGGGAGACTCAGGACGTGGATTTTGGTGTTCCCACATTCTGTAGGGATGGGTCAGTAATGATAATTTACGAGGAGCAGGACTAGAGCTTGCCTAGAACACATGCAAGGCTCTGGATGCCAAGTTCTTGATCCACACCATCCCATCCTCATAAATTATCAGGTGGATCCTCCAAGCTGGACCCACAGCTGCAGACAGACAGACAGGAAGCGGAAAAAAACGATGCTCCTGTCTTTTGTTTGACAAATATTTTAGGATAAGGCTCCACGCCAAAGCAAAAATAACCCTGAAACTGGAATAATTCATGAATAACGTGGCACAACAACAAAAGGTTCGGGTTAGGGCAGTGGATTCTTTAATTCAGCCAAGAGGAGAAAGTGCTAAAATCAACACAAAGGGATCCCATTAGGAGATGAAAGGCTCTTGCAATCCCTTTGGTTTACTCAGCTGGGTCACTTTAGGAGCACTGAGTGCTCAGGTGTGGCCTAATTCTCCTTTTTTTGTGTTCCTAAGCGGGGCAGGGGCTCTGAGGGCGTGTTTAGGTGGGAAGGGAATTTGAGATGTGTGTTTTGAAGGACGGCATTAACCATTCTGGCCATCCTATACCAAACTGGTTCAGCTTTTCGGGACACAAACCAGGGCAAGGGCCCCGATGGCTCCCAAAATTTCTCCCTGCCTTGACAGCAAACTCTTCATTTTACATGAAAGCATCAGCAGCTTCTGGGAAACAGATTAAATCTAGTTCCAAACTTCCTCTTGATATGGATAAAAAATGTCTAGGAGGGCTGGCTGGGCTGATCCCAGCAGGAACGAGACCTCCTGCTGCTGAGCTCTTGGTTCAGTGTTTTAACATCTGATCTTACTGTCCCTGGGTCAGAATGATGCCTGGTGCAATTTTGACAATGACATTAGGGTCAGTTTAGGAAAGAATTCCTTCCAGTGCATGTGTGGGTTTTGGATCCACCAAGGTCCATCTCTCAGGAACAAGGCAAGGCTCTGAAGGCAGCAGATACAGAGAAAAAGCCCAAACTCAGAGACAAATTCATTTAAAAATAGAAAAGAGCAGGTTTATGTGCTCATTCCTTTAAACATCTCTATTTTTGCATCTCCTCTAGTAGTAAAAATGTTGGAGTTTATAGAAGAAACGTGGAGGCACCACCAGTGCTGAGGATTTCAGGGATTAATTGCTTGGATATTGCTAATTGTGAGGGGGGGAGGTCACCAGAAAGTTGTTACCTTTGTCTCCTGTTTTGGCGGCCAGCAGGAAAAAGCTGAAAGGAAAGGAAATGAGAGGATATTCTGGCCCATGTGATGTAAAAATAGGGGCAGGCTGCTGTGAAAATCAGAAATTCCTTCATGGAATAGCCCTCCTGGCTGATCCCCCAGGTGCAGCTTCCAAGCCCCTCTGGGCTGGGCTTTCCTGGGCCTCCTGGCAAGATTTACATTAAATCTTTACATTAAACACAGAAGTGCACAAAGGTAATTCTGCAGGCAGTGGTGGAGATGGAGCTGTGGAGAGCAGGGATCCCAAAAGAGTCAGAGCTTCCCTGTGCTTTATTCCAGGGAATTCCCTGATGCTGATATTCCCAGCTCACCTCACTGCTGTTGTATTTATCTACAGTGAGGCCTGGCTGTGTGTGAGGCAGAATTTAATGACAGAGGAAAATATGTGCAGTGTCAGTGAGGGGTTTATCATGATCTATTTAAAAAAAAATAAAAATTAGGAAGCAGGACTTCTGCAGCTTTTTAGTCCTGAAGTCAAAACAACCTGAGCATCTCAAGAACTCTTGATTAAGCCAAGATTTGTCTGTGCAATTTTTTTCTGTGTGATTTTTCTCCTGACTTTCGCGAGTTAACAGAGGAAAATCCTTCCTAAAAGCTGTGCAAGCTGCCAAATGCAGCACACTCAGCTCCAAACACCCAAAAATCTGCTCCAAGGGTGGGAGTCAACAACTTTGAGTGCACTCAGAGCTGCTGAGGGCACAGCTTTATCCCCCCACTGCTGCATTTCCTACAGTGGAGGTGTCTTCACTGGCACAGATGGAAAAGGCTGGAAGGGAAACATTTGAAAACTGAGGGTGCATTAGAGGAGTGATTTATAGCTGCAGTAATGGACTGGGTCTCAGCAAGCTGAAATCCAATTATCAGCCCTGCCATCTCAGGCAAAATGCTTAAGCCAAACTTTCTAATCAGTGCTTTTAGGTTTGGGGTGGTTTTCAGAGGTGCTCAGCACTTCCTCACACCCCACAAAAATAACACATCCCCGGCCTGCTGCAAAGCAAAGCCTCAGCATGGAAAGCCAGTGTCCCCTGCCCTGCTCAGGAGGAAAAAATAGATTTAAAAAACCCCAAAAGAACCCATTGAATCGGATTATATTTGATACTACTGTGCTTGGTAAATATTTTCAATAGCTGGGTTGGAAATCAATAATTTTACTCCATGTTATCAGGAAAATCCAAGTGAGGAAAAGGGGTTAAAAATGGCAAAAATCAGGGATGTGATTCTTGTCCTGTGTGGATCAGGACCAGGATCAGGAACATTTCCACACCCACCTCACAAAGGGAGTTGTGAGAGTCAGTTCAGGCCTCTGCAGAAAGTGGCTGGAGCTCCACAGATGAAGCTGCTGTGGAAGGGCTGCATTATTAAATAATGAGGTGCTCTCATGTGTGAACAAACCACACTTAGATATTTCTCCATATGTTTTAGAACACGGGGTTGTTTTCCAGCAGCCTCATCCATCCCAGCCTGCAGAGGATCAAACACTTCCCAGAATATTTTGTCCTTTTTATTTCTGAGATGAGGAGATGGCTCTGACAGCATTCTTGTCTCTTTTTGGGGTATTGAAACCAAAAAATGGGATTTCTTTAAAAAAAAAAAAAAGAAAGAAAGAAAGGAAGGTTTCACACAGCATGTGCCAAAGGAACAAAACTTCTCCCTCGACATTTGTCCCTGAACAACAGAGGAGACCTTGGGTTTCATATCTCAGCTGGAGAGATAAATGTGGAAATGCCTCCCCCAGTGTCCCACGGCAGCGTCACGGCCGGGCTGGGACTCATCCCCCAGCACAAACAACTCCTGGAAGCTTCGCCTTTGCCACTTCGCCTTTGCCACTGCAGTCTCCTCTTGCCTCTGAATTCCCCCTGAGAATTCACACCAGCACACAGCCCTCCATACCACAGACAGAGGTTGTGCTTTGGCAGGAAAATCCTTCCTAAAATGTCCTAAAATAGAGGCTGGGGGAACAGGAGCAATTTTATTTGCCCTTGCAATGCCAGCTTGTGTGCCATGGCTGAAAGGAAAAGGAGCGTTTGGCCGCCTGAGGAATATGGGGACTTCAGCTCCCTGTTGAATACTTGTAATAATTGAACCAAAATGTTGAGTTTTTTCTGGGTTTTGATCATTATTTTTAAGTTGTCTGTTCATGTATTCCAAAAGGAGTTGGATGCTGATGTAAAGACACTAAGAAGGACACCACTAATTCAAAACCAGGGCCTCCCTCCTGCTACAGTTCTGCTGCAGCATCTTCCAAAATCCACATTATCCCCCAAAACTACACACAGAAGGTCAGGCCATGTGAAAAAGAGCAAAGGGGGATGAAGGAGAACAGGAATTATACCAAAGCTGTGCTGTTATTTCTGAATTATCCATCAAACAGGGGAGAGAAAAATACAGATTTCGGGATTTTTTTTCCCTATTTGGGCCTTGCACAGCGAGATGCAACAAGCAGACATTGGTGGAGTGAAAACACAATTCAATGGAAAGCCAAATTTTTTTGTGTGAGGTGCTCCATGAGCCCACCAACCCTCCTTCCAAACCCCAGGAAGAGCCCAGCCCCAAGCACTGCACCCAGGGAAGGAGGAGCTCTGCAGGCCCTGTGGGAAGGGGAGAAAGGGGTGAGCAAATGAGACAAACACACTTCAGGTAACTGATTTACAGAGGTGCCATTTACTGGATTCCTTGTGGAAAACCAAGTTCTTTGCATGTTCAGACATGATACAAGCACAGCAAAGCAAAAGCAAAGTCCACTGATGGATTTGTGATCCTTTCCACGCCTCGTGTCCTTTCCTGGAGGAGCTGGAATCCAGGTGAGTGGGGCTTTATCCACAAATAAGTTCGTCCACTGAGAGGACTCTTCTCAATCCTCAGCATTTCTTGCATAATTCATCCTAAAAGTGAAGCTTCCAGCAGGGCAGTCAAGTGAGAAGTGTGTGAAGGCCTGGGAGCACCAGACACAGCTTCCAGGGAAAGTTCAGCTTCTGGGAGTGGCCAGAGGGAGCAGTTTGGAGACTTCTCTCAGGAGCTGGGCTTCTCCTCTTTGCCCTCCTGCCCACCTCCAGAGGGATGCAGCAGCAAAGAGCACCAGGGTTTGGTCAGTGCTGGTGTTTGCAGGAGCAGCCGTGGAGTAAACTCAGTTTATTCAGCAGCAAGGAATAAACTCAGGCAGAGCTCATCCACTCCTGGTCCCTCAGCTCCTTCAGCAGTGGCACTGCCCTCGCTGCAGGGTGGTGAGGGAGGCTCACACTGCTCAGCAGGGCCCGTGCTCAGCCCTCCCACCCCCAAAAAGAACAGACATTTCTATCAGCTACACCCTCAGCCCGCTGCTGAGACACCGCTGGAGGTGGAGCTCTGCGAGGCGAGGCAGCAAATAAATGATTCTAGAAGTGTCAGACATTTCAGTCCAGGAGATTAGAGATTCATTGACTGCAGTGTGGGAAGAGCTGTTAAATAAAAACAATTGCAAGCAGGCTCACCACGGAAAGCTGAGATTCCTCTTTCATCTTGGAAATTTTATATATATTTTTTTTAACAGGTTGGAATGCCCTCATATATTCAAATACAGTGCCAGAGCATTGAGTGAATGACAGAAACACAGAAGAGAAAAAATGCATGACTTGTTCACAGGAATACCATGGATTTCATTGTTACAAGTGGGGGTACACCAGAGCATGTCACAACCTCATTCCCAGCCAGGAAAGTTCCAGAGAGGAAGAATTTGTGCTTAAAGAACAGCAGCACTGGAAACCAGGAGACAGAAACATCGTGATGTGCTTTGCTTCCTTGGGCAAAGCACTTTTGGCTGCCTTTTCCCCTCCTATTCCCTCCTTTTACCTTGTATAAAGGAGTCTCCACCTCTTTTTGGGCAGGGAAAAATCCGTTGCCATGTTGTAGGGACAATTTCAAGGGAGCCTGGAGGTTCTTCCTCTCCATGCACAACAATAATCACAAACTGTAAGGTCTCACCCCACTGCAAGGCTTGTCTGGGTATCCACGGAGTCAAAAGCACCAAAAGTGTAACACAGGAGTGAAGTTCAGTCTGGGCCCAGGGTAAAAACCAGAATTATTGCTGAATCCAAGACTGAGGCACATCCCCTCCTGTTATTTAAAGCAGGAGATTTTGAACCGGCTGGCAAAGTCAAATTTTCAGGCGTTCCTTTGTTTGGCAGAGGGAAAAGGAACCCCAAATGTATCAAACACAGAGGCAGGGAATGAGAGTTTGCAAATGCCTCCCGTGAACTTGGGGATGCATTCGGATCAAAGGAGCACAATGAGATATTCTGAATAATACAGAGAGTTATTCTGAGCAATATTTGATGCACCTAATTACTGAGAACGTGCCTCACTGAGCTCTTCAGGAGCAGGATCAATGCCCTGCAGGTCCTTGCCCATGGACAGGATCTGTGGATTGCCAACCTGGATTGAACTCAGGAACATCAGCAGTCACTGATTCCAGGTAAAAACTCATGAATCCAAAGGAAAAATATATTTACATGGCATGAGAGTTGTAGCCATCCTACTGAAGACCTAAAACAACCCCACAGATGATGATGGAGCTCTTCCTACTTTGGTTTTGGTCTTGGAATGAGAGCCCAGGTTAAACCAGAGGTCCCAAACCTCCTCTGGACTTGGCCACACATTTCCCAGTGCCCAAAGAAAAGCTGAAACCAGCCAACCCAGGACCCCAATTAACTCTCTAAAAAAGTCTTGGGCTCCAGCCCTCATCCACCAGCTCCAAATGTCAGCCCCATCCCAATCAACCCAAGAGAAGCTCCTGGC
Source organism: Dicaeum eximium (assembly GCA_013396995.1). NCBI lineage: Eukaryota > Metazoa > Chordata > Aves > Passeriformes > Dicaeidae > Dicaeum > Dicaeum eximium. The sequence goes on along the minus strand of VWZP01007822.1, from coordinate 193,531 downwards.
TGATAATTTAATCTCTTAAATGGATCCCTCAGAACAGAGCTGCCTTTTCTGAAGCTGCGACCTTCTCCTCTGCCATTGACCAAGACTGAAAATTCCAGCTATGCATATTCATTTCCTCTAAATACCTGATCCCCTTCCATGGAAAATATTATCTTGAGGAAGAGCCCAATTAAATTGTGCAACTCTTTGCAACCTTTGCTGTTACAGTATCAGGTCGGGGAAGCAGCAGAATTTTCCAATTCTGGAAAGCGCAGGATCTTTGGGAAACCCAGCTTATTATTAGGTTTGATGAGCTCCATTTTCTTGATGGCTTCTGAAAGATCTTTGTGCTAATTAGCTAAGAATACCACTGAATTATTTAATTATCTCTACTTTTGTGCCATAAAATATGTTGTCATATCACACTCTGTCTTGCTGTTGCTCTTCATACTTAATGATGCCTTTAGAGTTCCTGATTTCCTTTGTTCTCCCTCTGCGAGTGGTTTTTGGTGGTGCTGGGGAAGGAGGGGAGAGCGCAGAGGGGAGGCCAAGGAAAAATCTCAGGTTTTAAAGAAATTTTGACGTGTGGGAAAATCTTTACACATGCTCAGCTCCAGCTCCCTGTGCCTTACAAAAAGCGTGTCTCAAAGTTATATATTTATTTCTAATCCAACCAGGAATTCTTGCCAGAGAGAAAAAGGGGAGAAAACACCATTTTGGGGAAAAAAAAAAAAATCGGCAAGGAATGCTTTTTTTTTTAAACCAAGGAAGAGGTAAATTATGATAATTACTCTGACTGGTAGGGTCCTTAAGCATTACTAATTAGCATTTATTGCCTGGATTATTGAAACAATGTGTGTGTTCCCAAGAGTGAGGAAGAACTGGGATGCTCTTTCCTCGGGAGCCCTGGGAAAAAGGCAGGGCAGGGCAGCAGGAATGCGGCACAGTTGGCACCGAGCACGGCCAGAACTGCCTCTGTACCTTCGGGAAACCCACGCCTTCCACTCCTCACCCCTGCCTGCCTCCCCCTCTCCTTGGGGGGAACAAAATTTAGGGTGAAAAAAGGGAAAAAAAAAATTATCAGAATCGTTTGGCAATAGGAGGTGCGGATGAATGTGGAGTTAATGCTCTGGGAATTGCAGCGTCTCCTCTGATTGCAGGGATTGTGCACAAACCTGCCATGAATAAGCATTTCATTGCTCTAAAGCACTGAGGTACGGCCAAGCACTTCCTTACAGAGGAATTAAAGGGTTAACAAATCCAACAAAAAATAGGAATATTATGGTATTTCCAGCTGGCTTTTGGACCGGCTTTGTGAGGAGCTGGCAATCAGATTTCGGCATAAACTGCATTTTAATATCGAGCATTTATAATGTGATTTAAGTTCGGAATTAGAAATCGATCAGGAATTAATCAATCATCTAATCAGCACTAGCCACTACACAGCATCTCAACTGCAATTTGCTATCTGGCCCAATAAATCCTTAAGTACCTTGGAAATGATTCAGGGAAGAAAGGCAATAAAAGTATTCTCCTTTTTTTTTTTCTTGTTTTTTTCTTTTTAGCTGCAGCACTGTGCAACTTTAGGTCCTGTTAAACCCCTGGAAATAAAAGAGCAACAATGGAAAACTGCAGAATGCCTCGGACCTTTTATTTTTACCTTTTCCTGCCACCAAACCCTGTGCCTTTCAACTTGGGAGAGCAAGTTCCAACTCAGCCACAACGAGGTCAAAGTCACCGAGCTCAAAGCTACAGTTGCTGCTCAGACAAAGCTCCCAGACACCAGAGTTTTGCAAAAGTTACTATTTTTTTTTTAAATATATTTTTTAAAAATCCAACATCTCATTTGCTTATCTTTCTCCTTCTTAATTATTTGCATCACATATTGCACAGAATATTTAGCAATGCATTATATTAAATATAGTGGCAGCATATTATATGTATAATATATATATATTTTTATATATACTTTTAATTGAAACTTGTTCCAGCCTGGTGGTTTTTATTTTGGTGCTGAAAAAGGTCTTCAATCCTTATTAACCTTTACTTATTCTATTTATTGATTAAAATAATGCCTAATATTTTTTTTTCTTCCGTTTTCCTTGTAAGAGAAAAAAAAAAACATCTTTTCGTCCACAAATTCGGTTTTTTTCTATTGAAAACATAAAATCGTTGAAACGGAAGAAATTATTATTGGAAGAATTCTGTAAGACTACGAGGAGAAAGCCTTGGAACCACAGGAATAAGACAAAAAACAAACCCCAACCGCAATATCCCTCCTTTTGTCTGCAGAAGGTAAAAACCGCTGCAGGAATCGTTCTGCACCGAGCTCTGTCTGCTCGCAAAGAAACGATTCCGGCTGCTCGCAGTGGGGCTGAGTTTTACCAGCGCTGACATTTCTGCAGCTCCCGGGCACCACCGTGGCCGAGAATCCCCCTGAACCTGCCTGGAATTCTGCGCTGGGAAGGGAAGGGAAAGGAAGGGAAAAGCCTGGGGGGACTCGTTCTATTCCAGCCGCTATTCCCCGCTTTTCTCCTCGCCTTTCCCCCGGTAAAGCATCCTCGGGGCAGCGCAGAACTCGCTCTCCCCCCGCCACCTTTATTTTCATTTTTGGGGCCACCTGGCCGCGCTCCCCCGCGCCCGCTCTGTCCCTTTAAAGCCTCAGCGCCCGCAATTTCTGTGTCTGGAGCGGGANTCTCCCCAGCCCTCCCCGCCCATTGTTTTGCCGCAGCCCCGCGCAACCCCCGCCCCGCAGCGCGGACACAAAAGCGACCCCCGGGAGGGGACAGCGGGGACAGGGGGGGCTCCGGGCGCGGAGGGTGCGCAGGGATGCGGGAGATGCGCGGGGAGCCAGCCCAGACCCGCGCACAAAGCGCTCGCCCCTTCCCTCCTGGTGGAGTTGGGGGGGGATAATTGCGATTAAAAGCTGCGGGAAAGGGTAAAAAGCACCCCCCCAAAAAAAAAAAATCCCCGAGTTTTTGCGGGTGTGGTAATGGCTGGACAAAGGCGCGGGGCTGCAGCGCTCCCGAGTCCAATTTACATCGCCAAGCAGGTAACAGAAATAAATGCGGCTCGCTTTGGAATGAAAGAACGTTCGGAATAATATAGAAATTCGGAAGGACAAGGCTTTCTTGGCGTTTCTTTCTTTCCGCGGAGGTAAAACGCTCAGTGAAATTACAGTGGCAAGAAAAAGCAGCTAAAATTCATTTAAAAAAAAAAATCAAAATCAAACAAGCAACCTTTTCCAGTTCAATAAGTGTTAAACAACAGGAACCAGCAAACATGTCCTAAAGCTCTTAAATACCAAAATGTTACACCGTCAATTAATTTTTGGTGCATCGTTTTAAGTTCAAGCATTTGCATTCAAATATCAAACAGTAATTCGGTGCCATAACAAGGTACAGTAACTTCATTATAAATTGCCTTGCAGAACAGAGATAAGAAATACAGTTCCAACCATAATTAATTTTACAGCAACATAAAAAAAAATCTAATAAAGAAAAAAACAGCAGCAGCAGGAAACATTTCAAACATTTCTGATTCATCATTTACATATCATATTGCCCGGAAAAGCAGCAAAGCTGGAAGTTCTAGAAAAGGACTCAAAGAAAACTTCAGCATTTCTTTTTTACTTTCCAACCATTAATACATGCAACCATTTTATTCTGCACTTTATTTTTCCAACCTATAAAATCCAACCCGTGTCCTGGCTTTTTATTTTTATTTTTTTTTCTCTCTCTCTTTTTTTTTTTAATTGTTATTAAATTTCTTTGAGCANTTTTTTTTTTTTTTTTTTTTTTTCCCTGGTGTGTCCATAGAGCACATTTCCAAGATTAATCGTTCAGTTTTAAACTTGGAAGCATGAGGCATGCTGGGATTTCAGCTGAGGTCAAGCACCAATGTACCGAGCTGTTACTGTTACGCTCTCAGGGTACTCTGTGTTGCTCTCAAGAAGGGAGGGGGGGGGGGAAAGACAAAAAAAAAAAAAAAAAAAAAGAAAAATCAAAATTGAGATGCTCTGTGCAGTGGCCTGCAGCAAAAAAAAATCTCCCTTTTACCACAGGCGTGATATTAATATTCCTCCATATGGAAATATCTATATTTATCGTTTTATTCGCCTATATTAATTAATACATCTGTGGATCGCCTCAATAACTGTATTTACATGCATCCATATCATGTATATCTTATCTACACACGCATATATAATAATCACCCTGTGTGTACACACATACACCCCCATATCTGGATCAGCTGGAAAATTATCTCGTGAATATACACACACACGTTAAAAAAAGAAAAAAAATTTTTAAAAAAATCTCTGCGGTACGAACGCTAATTTGAATTTGATTTTTATACAGAAAATGGCCCTAACCACCGCCCTGTATCAGCCGATGGAGCTTAAGGAGGAGAAATACACTTATTTTTCCCTTAAAAGGTCTCTAAACACTGTTGTGTGTGTGTGTATACGGCTCTAAATATACACACCCGCGCTCACACATATACACATAGAGAGAGGATATATTTCTAAAATAAAATAAAGATGTCAAAGCACAACTCACAGCTCCCAAGAGCCTAACCCGTGGATTTAAAAGCTAAACATCACAAGTTAGGGTCTCAGGGATTGAGAGGGGCGCAACAAACTAGTCCTTGCAAAAAGAAAAAAAAAAATTAAAAAAAATATATACCAAAACCAATGGGGATCAAAAAATAATAATCATTAAAAAAAGATCAAAAGGAGAAAGAGGAAAAGAATAGCAGGCAAGTTCAATTCATGGCTCAAGATTACAAAACAGGACACACAGGTGGAAGGAAAGAGCTTCTCTAAGGACCCTCTGTTGAGAGAATACATTCCATTTTTAATCGTTTATACAAAAAAAAAAAAAAATAGACATGGCGCGGCAGGTTCCTTACAGCTCCCAACACGGTCGCTCGCGACAAATACACGAAAAGTCTCCGCATTTAAATAACGAAGAGGAAGTTTGGGGCAGTGACGGAATTATTTTCATTGTTTCAACGAGAAGGAATGCAGAAATAAGAGCAGGAATCCGCAGGCTCGCTCCCGGCCCCTGGCACAAAGCGTGCAGCAGCAGCAGCAGCGAGGCGCTGCCTCCCCGCCCCCTCCGCCAGCCCCGGCGATGGAGAAAAACCCCGAGTGGCCACAAAAGCAGGTAGGAACTCACCGTTCGGCGGCGGGGGAGGCTCCGGTGGCGGCGCGG
>VWZP01007822.1:139501-187263 GCA_013396995.1 Dicaeum eximium | reverse complement strand
GGGGGGAAGCAGACATAGCTGCATGAAGTGGCTGCCTTTTCGAAAGCACATTTAATCTTTCCTGGCTCCCCTAGGCTTCGATGAATTAGAAGGGAAAGGAGAGGAGAGGGGGAAAGAAAAAATCCAGGCAAGGGAGGCTGTTGAGGGACAGTAAGCATCAGGCTCAAATCAACGACCAGATGAAAATGTACTAGACCACACTGCCCCCTCTCTTCCTCTCGCTCTGTCTCCTTCTCTCTCACACACTCTCACTCCTGGAAAGCTTCAGTGTCTGGTTACAGACTCTTTTGGATCCTTCCCCCCGCTCCCCACCCTCGCCCTTTGCCAACTATCCTAGAGATTCCTTGCATGCCTACTTAAATCTTTAACAGAATAAGGACGCGGCTCCCCCCGCCGCCAGCCCCGCACACACTCTCACACTCACACACTCTCTCACACGCTGCCGCTCACCCTTCCCAATAATCTCTTAAGCTGCCGGCAGAAAGCCGCGGGCGCATCCCCGGCCCCGCCGCATCCCCGCCGGGTACCAGCCCCGGCCCCTCCGGGCGGCCGCTCCCCCTCCGCCTTCCTAAGGGCTGCAGGGGAAGCACAGGGGGGCTGCAGCCCTTCGCCTCGCATCCCTCCGGCCGCCGGTGGATTTTAAAACAATAAAAATCCAGCGCTGGCTCCGGCGGGTGCCCCCCGCTGCTCCCCCCCCTCCGCCACGCCGCAGCCGCCCGTGGAAATCGCACGCCCCACGTCTGCAGTGAGGCAGGCAGACTGCCTGGCTCATGCCCGTGATGACTTTAGAGCTGACAACCTCCTCTCCTCGACCCCCCCTTCCCCTCCACACCCACCCCTGCGCTCAGTGGCAGCGCCGCTGCCTCTCGCACCAGACTATATTTGCAATATGTGCTAATTTACCAGCTATATGCCCTTGGATTTTAAAATGAACTCATCAGTCAATGTTTCTGGTAGCGATGCTCCCTCTCTCTCCCTCACACACACCCTCCGCTGCAGACATGTTACTCATTCTCCAAGCATTTCCTCCCCGAATGTCCGTCAGACGCATATACACTTCATTGATCAAACCAAATCCCCTGATAACAATAAATAATAATACAGACAGTTAACATCAGCGGGGAGTGGAGCGGGGGGGCAAGGGGGGAGAGACAAAGATGACGACTAAATCTGCATTGTGCCTTCGGAGGCTGAGCCCTGCCTTTCCCGGAGATGCTGCGCACAATGCGGGGTGCAGGTACCCCCAAAACCGAGCTCACGCCTCGTCCTGGGGCCTCCCCCAGCCCCCCCTGTGCCCAAACCTCGGGGATGCTGATGTCTAACACCCCAAACCACCCAGGCTTCGAAAGGTGTTTGTAGAACAGAAGGTGGGTCTGGCTGCGGAGCAGAGGGAGCACCTCACGCAAAATCCAGCAATAAATCCAGGCAGTTTCTTTGTTAGGCTGAGCAGCGCGCAGACGCCCAGGAATTAAAGATATCCGGGCACCCAAAGACACCAGGATTTCCAGAAACACCTTCTCAGCTCCCCTTGAAACCCGTCTCCTTTGTGCTGAAGGCAGGGAGCACCTATGGAATAAAGCAGGCTGGGAGGAAGGGCTGTTAAACACCCCTCTGCTCCACGGGCCGGGTGTTTCAAGGCATTTTAGGGCTGCCGTGGATTTATTTCCCAGTTTTCTGGGGCTGGAACAGGGGAGGCAGGAGACTGGGATGGCCCCTTGGGATTTTGGCTGGTTAGGCAGCTTGTGTGGGTCTGGCAAAGAGAAAGTGGCTGCAGTGTGAGCGTTCGGGAAGTTGGGGAGGGTGGGGCTATCTAGAAATCTTTGACTCACTGGGGTGACTCCCTGAGCACAGGAATCAAATTATTGCTCCAAGCAAACTGCACTTTATGAGCAGCAGCTTCAGAATGAAATTCTGCATGCACACGGAGCTGGGAACAGCTAAAATAAAGGCATGGAAATAAATATGCAGTCCGTAATTAAATTGTTGGGTGCAATGCAGGAGTCTCTGGGTGATGGAAAAGGTGGGATTATGCAGCAAAGTCAGTTTGGAATTCCACGGATAGAAATTTCCTTATTTATACCGGCATAATCCTGATTGGCATCAGCCTAGACAGGGAAGAATCAAACCTGTGTGCTGAAGGATCTAATCTTTGGGAAGAGTGGTCTGGATTAGTGGCTGTATCTGCCAACCATCCTTTCACTCCCGTTCGAGTCCCTCACCACCACTGCAAGATTTTGCCATCACACAGAGCATTTCACATCCATTGTCTCCTTATCTTCCTTCCCAATAAAAAATGTTTGATTTTTTTTTCCCAAAGTTTTGTAGCAAACACATAATTTCTTTATACACTTTAGCCGAGCCTTTGGAGGATACTTATTTCAAGCAGTTAACACCTGACCCCAATTTTTGTGGGTAATTAGTGAGCTAGATAACCACACAAAGTGGGTAATTATTTAGTACCCAAGGGTACTGTACAAGAGGGTAGAGGCTGGCGGTGTTAACAAAAGCACATCCCTAATTATTGTATCCATCCTGATGTTTTAAGAATAGTTGCTTCCACCTAATGATCCATGATAAATCAGTAAACTCTTCTGCCTCCCTTAGCACGGGATAACCAAGGGCAGGAAGGGAGGGCACAACTTCAATTTGTGCGAGCTCCAAGGGAAGGCAGAGGGATCCCCTTGGAGAAGGCAGCTCTGGGACAGCCTCATCACCATCCCCAAAAGCCACCAGGGTGGTTGGGAAGGCTGGAAAAGCCACGTGGGGAGTTTGTAGGGAGCGCCTCAGGGTCTGCTTCTGGTTTAGGGAACCGTGCTGATGGATCCTTGTGCTCTCCATGATGTTCCTTGCTCTGGAAAATCACTTTAAAGCTGTACAAATGGGGTGTTTTGTGTCTGGGGAGGGTCAGAAATGCCACGGAGTTGCATTAGGTGGGGAAAAAAATAATATTTGATGAATTTCAATTATCCATCACCGCCAGTATTTATGTTGCCACAACCATGTTTCTCCCATGGAAAATGCTGCATCCTCAGGAGGATTGTCCTCAAATTTAAGAAGGGAGAAATGGGAACTATATTGAAATAGAAACTAAGTAAGATTCAGTTGTTAAATCCATACAAATACCCCCAAGGCAGGTGGGGTGACAAGAAAAGGAAAAGGAAAGTAAAACTCAACAAGTTCCACCTCAGCCTGAGGAAGAACTTCCTCCCACGGAGGTGGCAGAGCCCTGAAAGCTGCCCAGGGAGGTTTTGGATTCCCCAAAATCCCAACCCCACCTGGTGTGTCCCTGTGTCCCTGCTCTGGGTGACCCTCCCTGGCCAGGGGGGTTGTTCTGGGGGGTCTCCAGAGCTCCCTTCCCACCCCAAATGCTCTGGGACTCTGTGAGGAAAAAAAAAAAAAAAGTGTTTTTAACCAGCAGCAGCAGCAGCACGGGATAAAGAAGGGTTTGCTGGAAACAGATCCAGGAGCTGGAACAGAAGAGCCCCCATTCCCTGACCACTGCCTGAGCACTTCACACTCACTTAAGGACATCCTCCAACCAAGAATTACGCTCAGAGGAAAAGCACTTTCCTCTTTTAATTGCTTTTATGAATCACCACCGACATCCAGCCACTTCATTTACTGGAGTCCAGCAACCCTCTTTTGCAAACACTCAAATTCCAAAATGTTAAAGGCCTCCGAGCTGGCAAAAATAATTAAAAAATAGAGGTGTCATTCTGTTTGATTTGATCCCAGCTTTGCATTTAACTCAACTTGTTGCTCTGGGCCAGGCACCACACAAAAAACCCACAACTGGCAGCATCACCTGGCCCTGTGACCACCAGGAATTCAAAATTTAAGCAGAGAAAGTTTCAGGGGTTTCCACAACTTCTCATATTTCTCTATTGTTCTGTGGTTTGTTGGGTTTTGGGTTGTTTTTTTTTTTTTTTTTCTGGAGTGAAATAACCACAACAGAAAGAGGCCTGAAAATTGTTCTCATATTTAAAAAGGGGCCAAGTCTCTGCAGTCCATTTATAAATAAATATAAATAAAATTGGTATCCCCTCCACTAATCCTCTCAGGGACATGGTTTGCAGGAAATTCTTGCAGAAATAGAGCGAAAGAAAGTTTGCAGAGAGAAGCTGGAAAACAGAAAAGAATTAATTTAATCATGGAGAAAGGATCAAAGGAAGGAGAGACCTTGGTAGGTGCTGTTATAGCAGGAAATAAATACAAACTATTAAATTTTTTTTCCCCCTCAGATCAATTGGAATTAGTAACTCAAAGGGGAAGACACACAGGAGAAGGGAGGAAGCTTCAGGAACTTCAGTATTAACTATAAAACCTTGAGGCCTTTTTGAGACCAGTCAATAACTTCACTCTGGGCAGAGTGGACAGAGCTCATTTAGGAAATACCTTTAAAATAAAGCCTCAGCTGTAAGGACAGCATACATGAGAGTAGTTTCCAAATTAATAAAATCTCTTCAGGGGAGTAAAAAAACATTCAGTAATAGAAATTAAGATCTCAAATGATGTGAGGAAAGGTAAAATTCAGAGTGGAAAACAAAACTGGGCAAAGCTGTCGTGATTTGGACATTCCCAGAATGGTGCTCTTGCCAAGCAATAACTTCTAATTTGAGCCTCACTGTTTTGCAGACCAATTCCACACCAAATCACTGATAAAAATCAATATTCTGTAAAAGTACAGAACCATCAGGACAACACTTACCACATCCCTGGAGGGTTGGGAGTCCTTGGAAGAAGCTCCGGATTGTTTTTGTCACCCTCATCTGATCCCCTGGTGTCCAACAGAGAGCACAGAGCAGGGCTCAAAATCATCCCAGTCCCATTTCAGCACCACCAAATCCTTTTCACCCTGCAACTTCCCCCTCCAAACCAACAGGTTTTGCCTCCCCCAAGCACTAAAAAGTGGTGGTTGGATTTCCCCCCATCCCCCAGTTCTGCCCACAGGTTCTCCTTGAGCTCCTCCCTGGATAATGGGGGAAAATTGAAATAATAAAGGTGAGAAAGCCATAAAATGATTGGATCTTAAGGTGGTAAAGTGAGGGAAAGGAAAAGAGGCAGTGGGAAAGGCCCTGGGACTCTGCACTCCCTGAAAGCCAGGATTAGATAAAAGGGAAGAATTCAACCAAAGGTCAGCCAATGTGACAGAGGGATTTGGAGAGAAAGGTTACGAAGGCTGATTCATCCAAAATCAGAGAAATGGGAACACCATCCCCAGAATTTGTGTGGGGAGTTACCAACCTGCCCTGACCCCGAGCTCTCCTAAACAAAATGGGTTTAACCAAACTGAAAGTCAAGGTGAAACTCAAAGCCACGGGGATGAAGTCACACAAAGAATTATTCCATCACTCTGACACGAATTCCCAATTCCACCTCACAAAAAGCACTCAAACCCCTCAGATTTCACCTGGCTTCAGGACCACCAAAAGTTTAATTTTTCTCGGTTAATTCAGAGCACAAAAAAAGCTCCAAGAACCTCAGTCTTATTTCAGATAAACCTAGCCTGGTTTGGGGATATAATTTCTTAAGATTTGAGGTTTCACATGGAAATCTGGCAAATTTTGAAATACATGGTTACTAAGAGATGGAGCTGTAGGAATATGTTACCCTACAAGGCTGCCACAAGAAAATGTCTGGTCAACATTGAATGCTTTTTTAAACTTTAATTCAAATCCCAATAGAATCATTGCATGAAAAGGTGGAGTCTCTCAATCAAATCTTTCTTTCTTCTTTTTTTTTTTTTTTTTTTCTGGAAAAGCCAATAAAAATAATACCTGTTGAGGCTGTTCAATTGGAGTTCAAACTGCTGAACCTAAATTCAACTTGAAGAAAATTTAGGGACATTTTGGGAAGCTGAGCTGGCAGAAAAAGTGGAAAAATTAAATTAAAGATCCAAGAACTGAGAGAAGAGCTAGAATGAATTGCATTTCAGTAGGAAAGGAGTGCTGGGGTCACTATGGAAAATAAAGATTGGAATTCCCAGATTGGAGGCCTGCAGTCCACAGATCCATTCACATCTCCTCCAGAAATTCACTGTGGGCTATTTTCAATCCTTGATAACATAAATATTGCACCTAAGAAAGGAGCTGGGACCCTGAGCCTTAATTAATGCCTGGGAAGAGCCCTGAGAGATCAGAGGGACCTGAGGAACCTCGAAGCACCAAAATTCTTCAACATCCCCCAGACCTCCTGTGAGACTCCTCACCCCTCTCACCAGCACTGCTTTCTTTTCAAAGAGAGGGTGGAATTACTTAAAAGATGAAGCAAAGACATCTTTGCCACCTTTCTATTACCACACCTGACACAATTTATAGAAGAAAAAAAGAGAACAAACCTAAAACACATTTGTCACAAGAAAAAAAATCCAAGTTCCAGGCACTGCTTAGGAACGAAACCCAAGGGTAGGACACCAAAAGATTTCCTCCAGCTGGTGGTGGGTGCAAGGACCATTCCCTGCACAGGGACAGGCAGGAGCTGGCACAGACCCAGCCAGAGGAATCCCAAAGCAGCAGGGAGCATTCCCAGCCTGTTCCCAGCCCTCCACACGCTCAGTGGGACTCTGAGCCTCTCCATCCCTTCCTCTTTCCTGCTGCTTTATCCACCCAGGCTGCAGACTCCTGGGGAAGAGGGATCTCTCCTCACAGGGCTCCTCTGCGCTGCTGAGATGTTTTGGGGTTGCCCTCAAAGAAATCCCAGCTCTGGGCTCTCCAGGCAGGAATTCTGTCTGGTGGAACTGGGCACACAGATTTTCACTCCCCAGCTCGTGTCCAGCCACTCCTCTGGTGCTGGGAGCCGATTAAAACCAGGCAGCCGCGTCTGGAGAGGGATGTGACAGACAGAATGAGTGTCAGGACTTAGGCTGGGCTCAGCAGACACCGCTCAGAGTCTGGTGCCAGAAATAGCAGCGGGAGGCAGGCGCAGCTCCCGTGTCCCCCTGCACGGCCCTGCTCACCCCAAACTCGCAGCTCCTCCTGGCTGTAATGCAGGAAGACAGCTCTAACACTCCCAGGAGATGCAACGTGAAGAAAACAGACAGGAAAATCTGAATTTCAGCTTATTTGCTCTGATAATAAGTCACGTTACTTAGGATTTTTAATGTGGTGTAATGGCATTCTTGAGTGGGTTGCATAAGAATAGTTTTGGATGATAAACCTAAAAAAGGTGTCAGCACAGGGACAGCCTATCAGAAACATTTCTTCCCAGTGTGATCCTTGCAATTCTGACATGAGTGTCTCTGAACAGCTCATTCAGGATCAGTTCCTCTGCTTTTACAACTCCCCTCAGGAGGAACAAGGACCTCTATTTTATAGGCAGGGAATAGAACCAAAGAAAAATAAGTGACTCATCCCAGACCCCACAGGGAGGCCACAGCAGAACTTCTGGGCCTGCACCAAGGGCTTAATAAAGAAAAATAAATGGTTCCACTCTCAAGGTAGAGGCTGTGCAGTCTTTGCCCCACCAAGAATAAAACAAGAGAAGCCCCATGAGCTGCACACGAACAAGGGACAAGACTGAAGTGACAACCTTCATTCACCTGGCGTCTCCAGGAAATCCAAACTCGTGTTTCCCACAGGAAACACCAATTCCCAGAGAAAGGCCTCCCAAACCCACCTTGAGCTGGGATAATTCGGTGACAACCCCTCACTCTCACTGTCTGACCCACATGGGTGGTCCCTGCTCCTGGTCCATGTGGAGCCAAGTGCAGCAGCAGCTCCCAGGTGATTATTTGATCACTTTCCTGCTTAATTGCCAGTTTTAATTACTCGCATGGCAACAACAAAAAGTCAATCTGGCAACGGAAATCCATTCTTTGAACAACTTCTGCCTCTTCCCTCAGACACAAACTATTGCTCTTTAAGCCATTCCTGATTAATAAGGGGCCCTCGTGGGAAAGCCACTGGATTTCATTTCCTTCAGCTGATGGCCCCAAGTCCCTAAAAAGCAAGGGCAAAAGAACCTTTATTTTATTATGGCAAGATGACACTGTTTTTCCCCTTGCCATTTTCCTTCAGGAAGATATTTTAGCACTACATTTGCTCCTCCATGTGGTGGGATTTCTTAAATAAAAACGTATGTTCTATACGTCTGAGCTTGGAACCAGAGCTGCATTAGCCTGTTCACCATCCACGTTTGTTCAGACTTGGCCAGCCACCTCGAAAACCTGCCAAGACCTCTCTGGCAGCATTTTCCTCACAGTTCCAGGAAAACATGGAATATTCAGAGAATTTCAGGGCCTCCCGGCTTCGTTTGTCACCACTCTCCTTGCCCACTTAGAGCTAAATCACAGGCAAATTGCTCTAATGCCCTATTAAAGATTTAAAAATGGTCTTCTCCAGAGGAGGGTATCTGAGGACAAATCTCTGCTAATATATAATGCAAAAGCCCTGTTCAGATGTGATGCAATGTGGCAGGAGGCAGGGAGGGAGCTGCTTCACAATCCTGGAACTTCCCACGGGAGTTCTGTCCTGGTTGGGGCTTTTAAACCTCTCCCAGCTGCCCAAAGGAGAGCTTGGTTTGTGCTTGCTGTTATCCCAGCAATGGCTGCAATCGGACAGAGGGCAGGGTTAGATGGGATTTTGGGAATTAATTCCTCCCTGGGAGGGTGGGCAGGCTCTGGAATGGGATTCCCAGAGCAGCTGGGGCTGCCCCTGGATCCCTGGCAGTGCCCAAGGCCAGGCTGGACACTGGGGCTGGAGCAGCCTGGGATGGTGGGAGGTGTCCCTGCCATGGCTGGGGTGGACTTAAAATGATTTTTAAGGTCCCTTCCAACCCAAACCACGCTGGGATTCTGAACCCATTGAGATTTCAGGGTAAGAAGCAAAGAAAAAAGTGAATTTCCAGCCGAGCTGCTCGTTCCTGGGGCTGAAGGCAGTGCTGCTAAAACAGGCTGAGTGTCACTGCCACAGCCTGACTGGGAGCTCACCTAGGCACAGAGACTTGACCAAATCTTCTTTCCATAACCAAAACTCACAGCAGAATCCATGGGAATGGCACCTGGAAACATTTCCTTTGCAACTTAAGCCAGGAGCCAGCTCCTTTTAAAGAGGAAAATCCTGAGTGAACAAAGTCACTCCTAACCAAGAGCAAACACTGGCCCAGAGAAAAGGGCTTTAAATAATTTGGAGAGGGTTTTTTCTTTCAGAGAATAAAACCTCCCTGTGATTTTGGATGTCAAGCAGACTTTTCTTGATTCCCAGCACTAATTTATGGATTAGACATTTAACCCTTGACTTGAATATGGATTGAGGGTTCCCTGTGGCTGAGAGCTGAGCAATAAACTAAATATAAAAACTTATATAATATTATAAATACTTGATTTATAATATTATACACTAAAACTATATTTTCTTATAAAGTTATCGTGTTGTATATTAATAATATAAAAATAAATATGATATTTCTGAGCAGTGACTTCTATCCTAAACCTCCAACCAGCCCTGATTCAGCATCCTCACAACATCTTTACTAACACGGAATGCACTGGACACTGATTCTATTTTTTCCATCACCACCTCCCCTGGTTAACTCCTCATTCAATAATTATTCTCACATGCAAATGAAGGCAAGCACGTGACTGAACTATCTCAGGGCTCCTATAAAATCAGTTCCTTTCCCACTTGAGAAAGGAAGGGCACTCTAAAATCAGCTGTAGATCTGCAGCAGAGAGCAGGGGAGCCTTCCATTCCTCCCTTCCACTTTCCTTCCTGTTTTATCTTCTTCCCTTCCAATGTCCTTTGTGTTTTCCCTTCTTTCCTTACAATTTCCTTCCCGTTTTCCTTTCTTCCCTTCCAATTTCCTTTGTGTTTTCCCTTTCTTCCAATTTTCTTCCTGTTTTCCCTTCCTCCCTTCCAGTTTCCTTCCTGTTTTATCTTCTGCCCTTTCAATTTCCTTTGTGTTTTCCCTTCTTCCTTTCCAATTTCTTCCCTGTTTTCCTTTCTTCCCTTTCAATTTCCTTCTTGCTTTCCCTTCTTCCCTTCCATTTTCTTTCCTGTTTTCCCTTCTTCCTTTCCTATTTCTTTCCTGTTTTCCCTTCTTCCTTTCCAATTTCCTCCCTGTTTTCCCTTCTTCCTTTCCAATTTCCTCCCTGTTTTCCCTTCTCTTCCTCGTTCTTTTTTTAAACCCCATCCTCACCTCCTCTGTGGGAGGAATTGCAGAGCCCAGGGGAAGCTGAGGCACCTGCCAGGCTGCAAACCCCACTCAGAGCCACTCTGGGCTGCCTGGCTGCTGTTTGTTGTCAGAGCAGATGAGAGGCCACTTCAAACACGAGCAAAACAAACTTCTCACTAAAGCCACGCCAGGGCCATTAATCCGGGAATGGCTTTGACCCGCTGTTTGCAGCAATTCCTTAAATCTCACTTAAGCTGAGGAGCACAAAGGAGCTGCCTGCACTCGCCAGGAGCTGTGGTGACCCCAAATCTCACCCCAACCTGGGCTGCTGCAGCACAATCTCCAGCCAGGGGGGCTTGGGAGTGACCTTAGTGAAACAGGGCTGGGAAAGCAGAGCCAGGGGGGACCCTCACTGCTCCTGAAACTTCTGGGAATGCCAGGCTTACAGGAAATCCATTCCCTGAGGAGGAAAAAGGCCACAGCGATGTTTAGGTTGAGATCTGGGGCCTGACTGACCCGGATTTTGTACCAACCCTGCAGCGATGCTCTGGCCTGGGATGGCACTGCCCTCCCTGTGCTCTCATTTGCACTGGGCAGGAATTCCTCAGCGCCACACATTTGAATAATTGCACGAACACTGCAGTTGTTCAGCCTGGAGCCCACCAGAAGGGCAAACATCCACCCCCTTCCCTTTTAATTGCCAGTGGGGAACTCTGAGCTCAGTTCTTTGGGGGGGCCATCCACGCACTGGGCCTCGCTCCAGACTTCCCCAAATTTTTCCCCCAACAGTGACCAGAATTAGCAGCTTTGGACAGCCCAAATCTGCCCTTCCCACTGGATTTTCCCTGCTCTTGAGTTGCTGCTTTTCATTCCAAACCTTGTGGAGTCTAAGCTCAGTTCCAAAGTTATCACAATGAATGCACATAATTCTGTGTATGGTTATTAAAAACACAAGTATCTGATCTGTCCTGGACTTGCAAAGTTCCCATTAACTTCTAAAAGAAATTAGGCTCCTTTTTTTTAAATTAAATACTGGTGGAAAAATAATTGCTTTGTAAAACAGTTTCAATTTGTCACTGTTTAATTTCACTACACATCTTCTTGCACTCACTTTGTGAAACAGGGAGATTCCCAGTCTCCCTCCTCATCCTTCCTCTTCCTCAGAGCATCCATTTGGGTTTTTTTCTTTTCTGATGGGAATGGTTCAGTGAACCCGTTTCAGATTTATCTCTGCTTTTTGCTGGCACCTCTTTAGCCACTTTTTGTCCTCTCAGATTTGGTGGAACAGCTTCTGTGCCATCGTAGTGTCCTTGGACCCAAAAATTTCCCTTTAGTGTTGAGCAGGGGTTTATCCACTCCCATTTTATAAGAGGAACAGGGCCTAAAATGTTCATAAAAACTAAAATTCATGGCTTGAGTTATAAATCTACTGGCTATAGAAAAACAAGCAGCAAAGTCTGGTTGCCCATCAAGAATTCAATGATTCTTAAGAAGGGCCTGGAGTGGAGGTGATGGGAGGGAGGAGGCGCTGCTTGTAAGACAGAAGGAAGAATTTCAATTTCTTTCCATGTCTGCCCTAGAAACCTGATTCTTGAACTTATTTCACCAGGAAACAGGGCCATGACATTGCACAAGAGGCTCATTTCACCCTGTAGCACGCACAGATCATTTTATATTTTGAATGTATAAATCTAAATATACGCAAGTGGGGCTGCCAGGAGCAGCAGAGCCAGGGCTCCTGCCTTCCTTCCACACCTGGCTTTTCAAACCAGATCAAAACCCAGATTAATTCATGCAGAACCCCATCATCATCATCATCATCATTTAGCTCCCAAGGTTGCTGTGCTCGGAATTCCAGTTATGGCAGGAATTCTGTACATGTTACACAGATTTAGAAATGGCATCAATGGAACACTCAGGGCCTTATTCACCAAACAATGAGTCATTCTGGCATTCCACTCCATCTCATCCCAGTCCTTACAGAACTTTTATTTATACAAATTTGACTCTGCTTAAAGCATCTGATTGAGGAGGGTGGCAGCAGAGTTTCAGCTGGGTGTGGAAATAGATGGAACTCACTGGTTTTAAAAAAAAAAAAAAAAGTAGGAAAAAATCCCTCAAAAGATGAAAGTTTCATCTTCCCCAAGCATGGGAGCCATGTGAGAACAGAGAAGCAAAACAAAATCTGCCATGAGCACTACTGTGAGGATTTTCTTGCTGCCCAGCAAGCCAGGCAAATAAAATAATAAAATATTTCAGAATACAACACTTGAGCAGCAATTCTGGGCAGATAATTTCAGTGGTGCTCTACAAGAGGCTTAAAAGCTTCCCTTAATACGCACTTTACAACTGTGGCAAACTAATGATGGCGCAAGACCACAAAATATTTCCCAAATCATTTCCCTAATGACCTGAAGCTTTCAGATGGGCTGGTTGTATTTTCTGTGTGTGATTTAAATGAGGGTTGAGTTGAAAATTAAAGATTAAGCCAGAGCAAGAGCTGTCACCTGTCTCTCAGGAATGCACCTGTATTACAAACAGTGCAGAATGCCCACACAGCAAATACAGGGTGATTTTTGGGTCAATACTGACTCAATTTAAGCAGAACACATCCAAATATTGGGTTTTACCATGCTCCAGCAGCTGGAATACAAAGTTTTTAGGGATGCACAGGTTCCCAGCCTGGGGGAGTCTGAACTGTTGTCATTCAATCCAGGTAAACTGGGATATGTTACAAAATATTCTGAATTTTTTAACTGAGCCATCTCAGCACAAATGACTGTTTTACCTTCTCTTTGTCCTTTCAGCCTCCTTCCTGACTGCTGGATGCATGGCTGGGATTTTGGGTGTGTGGTTGGGATTTTGGGTGTGTGGTTGGGATTTCTGGGTGTGTGGTTGGGATTTCAGAGTGTGTGGTTGGGATTTTGGGTGTGTGGTTGGGATTTCTGGGTGTGTGGTTGGGATTTCTGGGTGTGTGGTTGGGATTTCTGGGTGTGTGGTTGGTATTTTGGGATGCATGGTTGGGATTCCTGCAATTCCTGCGAAGCTGGAGCAGAGCACCCTTGGAAGTCTCTGCTCTTCTGTCAGGTCTGACTGGGATTAGAGAAGTCTCAGCAGTTTCTGGGAAGAAGGAAGGCACAGAGACACCATTGCACCTGAGGCAAACCAGCTGTCCTTTCACTGGAAACCATTCCATAATTCCTTGGATGTTTGCAGTTTCCTTCATTACATGTGTGAGCATCTGTGCCTGTTTTTGCTCTTTACCCCGAATAAATCCCAGGAAATTTGGAATCTGTCTCACCACACTTGCTTGGCCGTTATCTCCCAAGCCCCTGCGTGGCAAAGGAAGGTTCAACATCCGTGGTCCAGGAGGGAGGGCAGGATTGGAAGTGGAGTGAGCCATCTCCTCTCCATGAATTCCCTCCCAGGCCATTCCTGGTCCTTCAGTTCCCGTTCAGGGACCCAAAGCAAGGCCAAAGTTTGCATTTCCCTATCGCAGGACAAACGCTTTTCTGGGAGGTGCATTGTTGCTTTTGCGCTTCGCATTCCAGTGGAAACATTCCCTGAAAAACACTCACTATCTCCCTGGCTATCCACAGGCCAAACTGAATAAAACCTGGGAACGGAACCCAAGGAAAACAGGACACTTCTGTGCCTTCACTGCTCGAGCTGAGAGGAACAAAACCAACAATTCCAGGCAGCGCTCAGGGCGAGCCACCTTCCTTTTTGCTCCCTCCTCTCCTCATTCACAGCTCCTGAGCTGTTCCTTTCCTCCCTGCAGAAGGTCCAGGACTGTAACAGTGCCACGTTCTCCTGGAAATCCACTTAAATGGCACATGATGGAAGCCATATGACAGGAGCTTAATTACATGGGGGGCATATGGAAGGCATATGACACGGGGACATATGGAAGGCATATGATGGAAGGGCATCCGAGGACATATGATGGGAGTCTAATTAATTGACAATACATTCCTCTCATCAGGGGGAGAGCTGGAATGCTGTTTTGTTCAGAGGAAAAATATGCACATTGAATTATGTTCACCACTGACCGTTCTCCTTTTTGATTCTGATTCCTCGGGTTTTGGAGCGGGGTGGATCTTTTAATTTACATCTCACAGCGTTAGCATAAATCGATGCTGTGAGATTGATAAGTTAACATGAAGTTGTGTTGCACAGGATTATTATAAATAATCACTGCTTTTGAACCTCCTGATGTTTGGAGTGTGGGGAGCAAATCTGAAATGTTACCACCAAAAAAAAAGAGAAGATCCTGTTCTTATTTGGGATTATTCACAAAGCTGCTTCTAGAGAAGTCCCAAACAGGTTAAAAAAAAAAAAAAAAAAACAAAACCAAAAAAAAAACCCAGAAAAAGAAAAGCCTGTTTTTATTTGGGATTATTCACAAAGCTGCTTCTAGAGAAGTCCCAAACAGGTTAAAAAAAAAAAAAAAAAAACAAAACCAAAAAAAAAACCCAGAAAAAGAAAAGCCTGTTTTTTATTTGGGATTATTCATAAAGCTGCTCTCAGAGAAGTACCAAACAGGTTAAAAAACACAAAAAGAAGAGCCTGTTCTTATTTGTGATTATTCACAAAGCTCCTCCTAGAGAAGTCACAAACAGGTAAAAAAAAATATCAAAAAAACCCCCAAAAAAGAAAAGCCTGTTTTTATTTGGGATTATTCACAAAGCTGCTCCTAGGGAAGTACCAAACAGGTTAAAAAACACAAAAAGAAGAGCCTGTTCTTATTTGTGATTATTCACAAAGCTGCTCCTAAAGAAGTCCCAAACAGGTTAAAAAACCCAACCCTCATGAAAAAAAACTCTGCGTTGGATGGGAATCAATGCAGCTGAAAATTTGCACTTCCATCTGCAAAAAGATTTATGGGGGGGAAATAAGGTAGTGCCTGGAACGTGCCAAGAAGATTCCTCATTTTTTAACTACCTGCATGTGTTTGGGGCATGTGCCCTCCTGAAACACAGCAGCAGTGTTGTTATCCCAGATCCTTTCCTTGTCCCGAGGAGCTGCAGAGCCACAAACCCTGGCAGGGATACCTGTAACCTCTCTGAAAGCAAACTGGGATCAAATCCCATCAATAAAATCCCATTAATCCACTCCTGGAAGAACTCCTAAGTGAGCCCTGAGTAACCCTCACATCTTCCCTTTGCATTCAGCAAACAGGGATTTGCAGAGATTCAAATTTTTAAGGACCACTTTAGCACAAAAAAACCCAATTTTCTGGGTTATTTAGATACCTTGAAATATCATTATCATGTTCACACTTTCAGATTAACCTAATGAAATTAATTCAGCGCCTGCTCTTTATTTTTCTTCACTAACTGGACAAGTTTAGGAAGAGACAGAGCCTCTTCTTTCTGGGAAGTCAGAAAACCTTGCCAGGATTACTCATCTAGAGAGTGAAAAGATCTAAGTTCAGGTCCTGGGCGCTGACCAAGGGCTGTGGCCACCACCTTCACCCAGGTCCCCAGAGGACCTGAACCCTGAGTGCTGCCAACATCAAAATTCACTTTTCTGTTCCAACTTCAGGGGAGTTTCAAGGGTTTTTCAGGTCTCCAATATTCAGGCAAATAAAACCATGGATTTCAGGAGCAGTTGGGTGAATTGGAGGTTCCCAATTCCCTGCATTTTAGACCTGTAAATCACATCAGAAATGTGGAGTTTTTTGTCTCAAAGCTTGGGGTGTTCCCCAACTCCTTTATCCAACCTGCTGGGAGGGAGAAGCAAACCTCTGCTTTGGAAAACCCAACTTTAATGTATAAAAACCCCTAAAAATCCTAAAAAATCCCCCTAAAAATTCCAGCTGAGTGTATTCCCCACTGGATATTCCCAAGGAACAGCTCTCCTAAGGGCTCTGTAGATTTAGGTACTTTCACCAAAACCCTCCAAGGCTTTATCTGGAATCATCAGCCTTGTTTAATTCCCGATGTTGAATTAACTCAGCCAGTCAAAGACTAATGGAAAAGGGGAAAAAAAATACAGGATATTTTTACCTTTGGAGACTTCTGCTTGCTGACCACGAAGGCAAGAACAGGGAGGTTGCCATGGTGCTTTTTGGGAATGTTAACACCACACTGCTCGAGGGCTAATGAAGGAAGACAAACATCACCGGGTTTGCTCCAAACTCAATAACACAGCTTACCAACAAGTAGAAAAACGCTCAGAAAATCAACATTTTGATCATTCTAGAGAGGCAGAAGGGAATCAGGATGTTTTCCAGCTCTTCTTACCTGCTCTTTCCTGTTTCCACGTGTCCAGAGCAAAGAGTGCTGAGGATTTTTGGTCGCTCCTCGCGCCGGTGTGTGCAAGACCCAAGGAAAGCTAGGAGGTTGTACAGTTATCTCCCTTGGTGTAATTCTAAACTATACAACCTACTACCTCAACCTGGATGCATGCAGTCAAAAATTCATAATTTCAGGGGCCTCTAGTTACACCAAAAAAAAAAAAAAAAAAAAAAAAAGGCCTCCAAATCCTCAGTGGTTTAATTTAGAGGGAATAAACTGCTGGGGGAAAGATACCAAGCCCAAATTCAGCTCCCCACAATGGAAATGGGATAAGACACAACAAGCCACGGTTGTTCCTATTGGATTTGGACAAGATCATGGAGGTTTTCACACGAGATGGAATTTTTTCCCTGGTCAAAATAATGGTTTCCCCTTCCAGAGCAGATTCAGAACATAAACAGACTTTTTTTTTTTTCTTTTTTTTTAAAAGCATTTAAAGAAGGCTTAGTGTGAAATTTGTCCTGACACATCCTTTCCTTTCTGAACACACCACGTGGCCTCAGCTCCTGGATGTTTGAAGGATGTGCAGGAATGGGGTTGGGAGAGAACTGCAGAAGGGGTAAAAAAATCCGGAGTGAATTTGAGCCTTGCACCAAAGGGTTCAAATGAACCATTCTGGGAAAGCACCACGGAGCCTCCCTGAGCAGGACACGGATTTTTAACCTGTATTAATTGCCAGCCCAGTGAGCAGGATGTTCTCCTTGTGACTCACTCCAGCACCCACCAAGGTAGCACTTAAAGCAGCAGGCTGCCTGTTTATTATTATTATTTATTTATTATTATTACTATTTATTATTATTATTTTATTATTATTATTATTATTATTGTTATTGTTATTGTTATTGATATCGTTATTATTATTGTTGTTGTTGTTATTGATATAGTTGTTATTATTATTATTGTTGTTGTTGTTATTGATATTATTATTATTATTATCGTTATTATTATTACTATTATTATTAATTTTATTGTTTATTTGTTTATTTATTTATTTATTTATTTATTTATTTATTATTGTTATTAATTTAGCATCCCCAAATGTGCTGGTGGGGCTGGAGCTGCCCCTCAGGTGAATCCAGCCCCTGGCACAGCAGCTCGGTGCTGGAGGGGATTCCAAGGGAATCCAAGCTCAGGGATGAACGCTGAGCTCTGCTCGATGCTCGTGCTGCTCTGTTTTCCCAGGAAAAAGCAGAGCTGCTGATGGAAAAGGCCCTGCCCTGCCTTTACACCCCAAGCCTGGCAGGAAATAAAGGAGGGAGATTGGAAACAGCATCGCTGCTCAGAATTCAGCCGGCAGCAGCAGGAGAATACAGAGCTGGAAAAAATGCAAAATAATCCTTCTGTGATGTTGATGGTATCCCAATTTCTGGTGCCTCCATATTCGGTAAAGTTTACTTTGCCCAAAGAGTGGAAATGCGGCAGATTTCAGTCACCAGCACAGAGCACTGTTAACTCTTTGGTTGGCCAGAGCAGAGAGCAAAGCACAGCTCTGGAGAAGGAAACCACGGAATTCCGGCCCTGTGCTCCACCCAGGAGCTCCATCCTTGTCTAAAAGCATCCTGGGCCCAGCTCCTCGATGCAGCAGCAGCATTTCTGTGCACTGAACAGCTTTTGGCCAACATAAATTCCAATTATTTAACCCAAGTAGTTCGATGGGAGGGAGTGAACCTGTGTGCTGAGTGGGGCTGATGGAAAATCCCAAATCCTACCCAATCTCTGGGTCACAGAACAGACAAATTCCCACTCAGACTTCCAAAACCAACACATTTTTCAGTTTCTTTTTTTTTTCATTTTTCTGTTTCACATTTTGCAGCTATAAACCAAACCATTCCAGTATCACACAGCTAAACCACTCATTTTCTACAACTTATCCCTGCAAGAATTTTTCTGCATCACAATCTCATAACATTCCATAACTGAAAATTTATAAATTATTACCTATATCTGATCAGTTGAATGAGAAGGTGCTGTTAACACTAACACAGGCACCCCTTGCACACCAGGTATTTAAAAGCAGAGCTGAGCAAAAAAACCAAAAACTCTCCAATCATTTGCCCTAAAATGGAAGGTAGAGAGAGGCAGAGAGTTTTGTTTCATTTCTATACTCAACACAGTCAAGGTCTTTCCATGGATAAATTACAATATTGAATTCCTTACTTTAGATTTAGGCCAAAATAATGTAAATTTTTCTCAGGCTGGCCAATGCTAATGACTCCCTACCTCTCCTTGCTGCTCTTCCATCTCCACAAAGACACTTTGAGAACTTTCTAAACACCAGAAACATTTCTGTCCCCGGGTTTGACACCTAATTCACCCTCTGGGTCAACTTTTAGACACGCCCAATCCTGCTGCACAAATTATCCAGGCCAATTCCCTCCGTTTATGGCTCCATCACTCCCTCCAGGTGTTTTGTTCCCTCAAAGCTTGGCCAGCTGAAAGTGTCTGTGCATCCCAGAGGAACTGGGATTTCCAGCAGGAAAAAGTGCCAGGAACTGGGATTTCCAGCAGGAATAGGTGCCAGGCATTGGAGTCAGGCTGTCACTTAGGAAATCTGCAGGGAATAACGACAGGGAGCCCAAAATTCGGGAACTGAGACCAAATATTCCAACAGGAGCTGCCATCTCGTTGTCCCCTCTGGTCCCTGGGAGCGGAGCAGAGGCAGGCACAGCCCTGTGACATTCCCTGGTGGCACCGAGCTCCCTGTTTGTTTGATTTTTGTCAATTATGTCCTTACCCAATTAGCACAATCACACCTAATTACGCAATTAGGGCGAATCTGCCATCTAATGACAATGCTGGGATAGGTTGTGGATGTCAGAAGTTCCTGCTGAACCTGTGGAGCTCTGAGCTCCTAAATCAGCTCGAGGGGCCCCAGTGCCTTTGTCTGGGACCCCTTTTAGGCCTCTTGCTGTTCCAGAATCCCAGAAATTATTTCACACTTCTGGGGACAAAAGGGAATCTCTGGCCCAGCCCAGCCCAGCCTTATTTTAAAGCTCCAGTGTAATTAAAAAATTGTGTCTTTTTTGCTCCCTGTAACTTTCTGATTCCTGAAGGAAACGTGACTCCAGCTGCTGTCCTGCTTTCCCTGAATTCCCTGAGATTCACACCCTGGGAATATTTCTTTTCAAAACCAGAGAGAATGCCACTGCAGCAGTTCTTCTCAGGCTGAAGATCCCACCTGGCCATGCCACCCACACCAGCTCTGAGCTTTAGGCTGGACTGGGAAGTTTTCACTCCTCACTGGTTTTTCTGCCTGTTCCTTTCACTGGCCTCAAGTGAGAAAAAAAATGCACAAACCTCCTTCCCCTACCCACATTTCCTATTGAATTTCCCCAGGAGTGAGGTGAGAATCCCAACCCAGAGCTGATTTTTGGGAACTGCCTGGTTGGAATATCCCATTCTCATCAAACAGTGGAGAGCAGCAATTCAGTCACACAGAAAAGCAGGGGGGCAGAGGTCAGAATATTCCCAAATAATGACATAAATCAGGGCCTCATGCATGAATCCCCTGCACTAAATCACACTTTATATATTTATAGTTATATATACTAAATACATATAATATGCATTTTATATATATATAATATATTTTAATTTTTTATTATTTATTTATATATAATATATATAATATATTATATATAAAATATATAATATATAAAATATAAAATATAATATATAATATATTTAAATATACATTATATATGTATATTTACAGCCCTATGACTTTGAGCAGGATTCCAGCAATGGACACTCACTACAGACTGTCAGGGAAGCTGAATTTTGTCTCATTAGAATCAGGAAAATCATCAGCTGAGGTTTGGCTGTGGATCTCTCGGGCTGGGAAGGATGCAGAAGAAGGAAGAACCCACCTTCCCCCTCAGATGCCAGGCAGGGCTTGCCAAGGAGGGGGTGGGAAACCAGAAAATACTCCCAAAAAGCAAATGCATTTCCTTAAGTCATTGAGCAAAAAATAAATACAAAACCTCACAAATGCCATCGTTCCATTGGAGGGCTGAGATCCCGTTTGCCAAATTTCAGCCTGGAGTGATCTTCTATTTATCTCCTATTTTCTTTCTTTCTTTTTTTTTTTTTCAGCTGATTTTCATAAACCTCAGACAGGAGGGGGTTTCACACTGGAAATGCTGACGTGATTCCTGCTGCTCACCTCACTCCTTCAGTTTTATTTGGTGAAACTTTCTCAGAAATTGGTTGTAATGAGGAACCTCAAGAGGTTCAAAGGTTTACCCCAGCTCAGAGAGCTCTCCTAAAAGTCTGCCAAACACACTAAAAAGTCCGAGAGGCTGCACAGTAGGGGAAGAAGCCTCATCTGGGCTCAGCTGAAATCCAGAGCAAGTAAATATTTTGAAAGCTCTCCAAAAATTTTTAAGGCATGACAAAAACCGTGCCTCAACTTTTAGCCAGGGTTGCAGCAATCTGAAGGTTTGCTCAATATTACATTTCAATTTCTGGGCCTTTCTAGGGCAAAGGTGGCCAGGCTCTCACCCCTGAACCAAAAAAAGTGGATTTTGAGAGGAGCTGGAGCATCAGCTCTGGGTGAGACAATAAACACCCCGTGCTGGTCTAAGGGAAGGTGGCACAAGTATGAAGTGCTGATGACTCCAAATGACCCCAAAACTTTTTTTGGGGGGATTTTTTAGGTTTGTGAGTGAAACCCTGCACTGATCTGGACCTGGAGCCAAGGCTGGTTTCTGCATGCTGAAGAATGAAGGAATGGACAGGAAGCTGAGCCAAAACCTGGTGCCACTTCCAGGGGGGATTCCTGGGGCTGGATGTCACCAGGAACCTGCAGAAATGCAGCCAGAGGCTCCCCAGCCCAGCTGGAGAACCTGCAGCTCAGGGAATGCCATCCTGCAATGCTCCATGGAGCATTCCTGCCTCAAGGTCCAAGTCTTGGATCCCTCCCCTAAAAACCTTCCCCTTATTTTCTCCCTTATTTCCTCCCTTACTGATTAAAGCAAATAAACAATAAGAGAGGGAGGAGGAGGGAAAAAAAAATCAGATTACTGAAATAACCAGAATACTGCAATTTATCTGCCTTTTAAGAGTTTAACCAGATTTGATGATCTGAATAAGAGTATTTGGATAGGGTTCAAATTCCAGGGTACACAATTCCATTCTGCTTATCACGAATCCCATTTGCCACTGCATATGGTTATTCTAATTACCCAAGTGATATTGTGTGCTCCTCTCCAGGCTGGGAAAGGAGGGAACACACCAATAAATTCCCTTTTCATCCCTCAGTGGGGCCCACGAGACATCCCTGACTGCAGGAGACCTCACAGGTGCTCTCAGGCAGCAACAGGAGTGAGAAATGGTTGTGATCTTTTGAGGGGAAAAAAAAAGATTTATCAAATATTAAAATAAAACAAAAAAAAAAAAGGAGGAGATTTGGGAAAGCTTTGCTTCCTCAGAGAAGAACTTCTGCTGCTTTCAAGTCCAACTCTGGCCAAAGGAAACAACACAGCAAAACCTCCCCAGATGCAGATGCAGCCACACAGGAGGGGATTTTTAACCTCTAAAGCGGCCACTCTGCCCATTTCCAGAGAAAGGAGCTGCATTAATTATGGGACTGAGGATATTGGGAGGTTTTGGGGTCATCCCCATGTCCAGGTGCTCTGGTTTGATCCCAGCAGTGCCTCTTTAAGTCCCTGCAGCTCTCTGTGCATCAGTGACAGAGGAAGGGAGCTCTGGGCACTCTGGATCAAAGCTGCTGCACAAACTCCAGCTCCTTATCCACAACGTGATGGAGAAATTAATAATAATAATAATAATAATAATAATAATAATAATAATAATAATAATAATAATAATAATAAAAAATAATAATATATTGTAAGAAATGCACAGGTAGGAGCTGCACAGACCCAAATTATTCTCCTCCATCCTAAAAGGAAGACACATTTCAAGGTCCTTCACATCATTTTGTCAGACTCCAGTTTCACTCCAGAACTGAATGAGGTGCAGTGGAACACAAGCAGCAGCAGAGAAATAGAAATGCAGGCTGCAAACACAAAGCAGTGCATTTCAAAAGGCTGGGAAACAAAGGGGCAGGACAGGGGAGGCTGCAGCTAGAACAGAACAGGAAGACAGTTTGACAGGAGAAGCTGAAATGCATTTTAAATCTCGGTAAGAACAGCTTTGGTTGGGCTTTTTGGATAAGCTGAGCTCAGAGAAGCTCTGCTGCTGCTGCCAGAGGTGCCCTCCCTGCACAGGTGAAGAACCTGCAGGAGCTCCCCTGAACCTGCCTCACAAAGCTGAGGCCAGAGCATCCCTAAACTCAGCCCAGAAAAGCAGGAGCAGGCAGCAAGCGTGCTCAGCCTCAGAAATACCTCCCTGCTCCTCCTCCCAGCTCACCCCACTGCTCTTGCCACTTCTCTGAAGTTCCCTTTCTAAGCATCCAGCTGTGTTTAGACCAAGCCTCTCACCAAAAGGAGATTAATAAAAAAAAAAAAAAATCAGATATTGATTAGCAGGTCCCAACATATTCAGAGAGAAACTGCACTAAAATATTTTACAGAGAAGAAAAAAAAAAGTCTGTTTCTTCTTTCCTCTTTTATGATTTAAGTATTGATTGCCTAATTAAATAAAAATACCAAACCAAATGGTGGTACCTCACTCTGGGACATATCTGACCCAATTCCCCTGCCAGGCGTGGTTTGGCACTCTCCAAGCAATGTCACCTGAAGTGCCACAACATCCATGACAGATTCCAGGCTTTTCTCCTTTTTTAAAAAGGCTCTACAGAGGAGAGAGCACCCCACAGAAAGATGGATTTTATGGGGTTTTACCATTTCTCATTTCTCCTGGCAGCTCAGACCAAACACAGGAGTCCAAGGCAATGAATATTCACAGCATTTAAAAACCAACCCCAAACCAGCCCAGATTATTCACAGATCTTCTGGGAAAAGCATTTTTTACTGTCCCAATCTCCTGCTTCCATGAGCCCCTGCTCATCCCAGCATGGATGGAACAATCCAGCCTCAAAATCCCAAAGGAGAGCTCAACCCTGGGTAAAACCCCACCACAGAACAGTCCAGGAGCAAAAGTTCTGCTGGAAAAGACTCATCAGCTTTTATTCCTTGATTTCCCATCTGAATATTTGGGGAATATTGAGGAGCAGCTTTTATACCCAACTTTACATCACACAGGACGCCAAAATGCAATTTTTTCCCCCCTTTTTTTAAACCTAGTTTCAGCTCACAGGGAGAAATAAGAGAGGTTGGACTTCTCTGACTTCATTTTAATATAATAAATAGAAAACTCTTATAATAACTAGAAAACACAGAGAAAACCCTGGAAATTCAGCAAAGAGGGAATAAAAAACCCAACTTTTTTTGGCCTACAGCAGCGTATGTCAAAGCAGCCAAGTTCAAACCCAGAGAAATTTAAAAGTGGAAATGCAGAGCAAATCTTTGGTGGAATTAACACTGAAAGCTGCTGGAAAGAAATAGTCAGACTTTATTTTGAGTTTACAGCCTAATTGTTTTTATATAGAATCTGTACATTGGGGTTTTAAAAAACGACTTCTTCAGAAATAATTGTTCCACTCTCCCAACTTTAAAGGTTTTTTTTCCACTGCAGACTTTGCACTGCCTGCTCCCATTGCTTTTCCCTGCCACACCACTTCTTTCGACTTTCCAGCACGATTATTTTTTCTTAAAAGCTATTTGAAAAGACACAAATACCAAATTTGAAAAGACACAAACACCAAAATGAAAATACCATGAAATTGTGAGGAATGGGATTCTATAATAAACTGATTTTTGAGAGAGGAGTTGGAGGGCCAAGCCCCTCCTGTGTCAGAGGAGGGATCCAAGTTCCTGGATATAAAAGGAGGAGAAATTATTGTTCCTCTCCCAAACTGCTGGACTAAGCAAGGAAAGAACAGCTCCATGTTGCTTTATAAATGAAATTATTTTATCTGTTTCAGAAGCCAACAGCCCTTTTGCACGAGGGGATTTGAAGGCAGAGCTGAAAGCTGAGCTGATAATTGCAGGGCGAGGTTTGCAGCTCCGCTTTTATATTCCTCTAAATAAAATAAAATTTTAAAAATAAATAAAAATAGAAGAGGGGGGAGAGGGAAAAGGAGGAAAAGGTGAGGGATATTTGGAGGAGAGGTGCAGCAGCACCCCAGGGTGCTCTTGCCAGCCAGCCCCAGACCTATAGATACAAGCTTGTGTGGAATATGAGCACAAGTTCGGATCTACGGGTTTGTGGCAGCAGGCAGGGATTTCTGCCGGCACTGCGAGGCCTTGGGGTCGCTTTTGGAAAGAGGAAAAACCTTCCTGCAAAGGGAATTTCTGAGTTCCAGCCACCAGCCTTCCTTCTCTCAGCACCTCGGAGGGTGAGGGGCAGAGGGGATTTTTGATTTTGTTGGGACATAGAGGCACAGATTTCCTGCACTGCCATGGGAGCCTTAAGAAAATCAGCAAAATTAAAATAAAATAAAATTTTAAACCGAGCAAAATGAGGCTGATCTGTGTTTCTTCCTCACAAGCACTTTACTGGGCAGAATTTCTGGTGATTACAGCAATTAAATGAACAAGCAGAATTTTAGGTATATCACTAAAACAGGGTAGGAAATTTTCCAACAGCAGAATTTTGGGATACAAACAGGATTCCAAGACACAGTCATCCCCCCCCCAACCCTGCAAAAAGTTGTTTCCATTCTGGCAGCCAGGCTGAAGCAGGCAGAAGAAACAACTACATGAGAGTTGTTTTAACTTTCAGAGAAGTCATTACTGGGCTGGGGTTCTACTTTAAATCTATTTTTAAAGGATAGAAAAAAAATAAGTAAAGCAAATACATTTAAAAAATATAAAAAGTATATAAAACAAAAAACAAAACCCCTGTCACTCTGCTGAACAAGCTGGCAATTCCCCCTAACCCCAACTCTGCATTTCTTCCACACAGACAAATGGAACATTTATTTAGGATTTTTCTAATAAAGCTTGAAAAGCAAAGTTTTGCCACCGTAGCAAAAGCAGGAGGTGTCCCCTCCTTCTCCTGAGGTTTTCAAGTTTTCCTTCCTACCTGAGGAATATTTCCCATTTTATTGGTGGGGATCAGGCTGGAGAGCAGCCTGACATGGAGCTCCAATGGAGCTGGTGGAGAAAATCACTGAGCTCAACTCTTGCTCAAAGTGTCACCAATTTTTCACTTCTTTTCCTTCAGGAGACAAACCATATTAATGCAAGTTAATATTACCCTCTGTAAAATCAAACAGGCACCACTTGGAAAAGAATTTTGCTGTTTGGATGCTGTTAGAAAATTCTCCCTCTTTTCTTTTTTATTTTTTTGTGCAGGTTCTTAAAATAAATCACTTCAACCTTTCCAGCCTGGTAAATATGCAATTATAAAATACAATTTGCCTTTATTTGGAATCACTGGGTGGCAAGAAACTCCTGTTATAGATGTTAAACTTTCACCATCTGCCCAAAGGTTATCCAAATTCACCCTCCAAGTTTAGATTCCTACACTCACCTTAAAAGAGCCCAGCTTTTCCCAAAGTTTCCAGCAGCCAAAATTCACTCTGCAGCATCTCTGAGGATCCGGGGTGGGTTTCCTGGTGGGATTTTGGGCTGGGGAAAGCTCTGTCCCTGCAGGGTGCCCTCCTTGGGAGCAGAGCTGCAAATGGAACACAGCAAATGTTACCCGGCCAAAAATAACCCCAGGCCTCCAGCACAAAGCTCATTTCTCACAGGGAACCCCAGGGGAAAATCCAGGTTGTCCAGCAGGGCCCAAAGGTGCAATGTCAGGGGGGGCTGGGGGCACCAGGAATTCTTCCCCTGGCAGGGAATTGTGCCCTCAGTCCCACTGTGCTGGGCAAAACTGCACCAGAATGTTTTCTTTATATTCAGTGTTTTTATTTTAACCCTAATATTCTGTACCTTCAGTTATCATCAGTTAGAATGTTTTCTTCTTTATATTCAGTATATTCATTTTAACCCCAATATTCTTTACACTCAGTTAGAATGTTTTCTTCTTTATATTGAGCATATTCATTTTATCCCCAATATTCTTTACACTCAGTTAGAATGTTTTCTTTATATTCAGTATATTCATTTTATCCCCAATATTCTTTACACTCAGTTAGAATGTTTTCTTTATATTGAGCATATTCATTTTAACCCCAATATTCTTTATATTCAGTTATCATCAGGCAGAATGTTTTCTTTATATTCAGTATATTCATTTTAACCCCAATATTCTTTATATTCAGTTATCATCAGGCAGAATTTTTTCTTTATATTCAGTATATTCATTTTAACCCCAATATTCTTTACACTCAGTTAGAATGTTTTCTTTATATTGAGCATATTCATTTTAACCCCAATATTCTTTACATTCAGTTATCATCAGGCAGAATGTTTTCTTTATATTCAGTATATTCATTTTAACCCCAATATTCCTTACATTCAGTTATGGTATGAAGTGAGCTAATTTGAATGGCTCTGGCAGAGAAACACTTGATTTTTTTCATGTGAGATGATCTCACTGAAATCATCATGAGGTTACATTTTCCTCACTTTATCTATTTCCAATTTGTTTTTTCCCCTATTAATTCCTGGGCTAATCTCCTTTCCCTGGGATAGATTAAATCCAAGAAGGAAACCAAGCTGTAAAAT
Organism: Dicaeum eximium; assembly: GCA_013396995.1. Taxonomy (NCBI): domain Eukaryota; kingdom Metazoa; phylum Chordata; class Aves; order Passeriformes; family Dicaeidae; genus Dicaeum; species Dicaeum eximium. The sequence goes on along the minus strand of VWZP01007822.1, from coordinate 160,202 downwards.
TTGGGTGGCTTTTGCACGGGAGGGAACACCCAGAGGCAGACCTTCGAGGAGCCCTGCACATGCCTCGGGAAAGCTGGGATTTGTTGGCAAAACCCACCCTTTTTCCTGCTGCACCTCCCACTCCCCACCTGATTGGCTTTTCCAACACAAAAGGCAAGAAGGAGATTTGGGATCCATCACCAGAGCTTCACTCGGGGAGGAAAAACGGGAGAAAAAGGGGAAAAGCAGCAAAGAAATCCTTTTTTTTATCCCTGGAAAAGCTCCAAAGAAATCCTCCCTAAAATTCTGGTTGTGCCCCTGTGCACTGCTGAGAGCCCTGCAGGAATGGAATTCCATGGCACCTGTAAATTACAAATATCCAGGAAAATTACAGCTGTAAATTACAAATATCCAGGAACCAACCTGCTGCTTTTGGGAAACAAACTCCTGGACGAGCTTTAAGGCAGCAAATTGTTGAATGCAGCAGCAAAGCAACAGATTTTTAATTTTTTTTTTTTAATGAGCGCTGCTTTTTAACAGGAATTTCACTTGTATCCAATATATTCAGGGGGACTAAAAGAGAGCCGTGGATTTGCCAAGATGTGAGGTTGGAAATGTTTCCCCCTCACTGATTAATCCCAGAGCTACTGCACCTTGTGAAAAGCTGATGAACACACACACAGTGGCAGAAAATCCATCAGAGGCAAACAAATCAATCAGCAGCAGCCTGGATTTGCCTCGAATGCTGAGATTACAAATAAAAAGTTTCAACCTGTACATTAAGGTGTTTATATTTAGGGTTTTGCTGTCCTTATACTGAGCACTCTTCGCTTCATTATCAATTTTACAATATCAGTGATCACGGGATCAACAAGGCTTCGCTATGTGGGACAGTCAAAAACACAGAATATTTTTGTCAGTAACAACCCAATATAAAGCTGGTATTTTAAAGATTTATATCCAAAGGAATATAGAGGGAAAAATGGAGAAATAAAATCTCTAAAGACCTAACACTGGGGTTTAGTTTGTGGGTGGTTTTCTTGCAAACCACAAAGCAGAAGTGCCCTGTCCAGGAAAATCGATCGCTACGGAATGCATTGTGTGCCTGAGCAAAAAGCTGTTTGCAGCCATTCCATCCTTCTGCCCCGAAATTCAGGCAAATGAGAAACACAACTGGGAAATAACTCCCATTCTTTTCTCCCCAGTTTTAACCCCAATGTAATTAGGCCTATAAATATATATATATATATATATACACATACATACATATATATATATATATATACACATACATGCACTCTATGCTTAAAAAGCAACTTTTTAAGGATTTCAGTGCTTGAAATAATTTTAAGGAATTAGAAGGAAAAGGGAGATAGTGACTGAGAACCCAGATTACCTCAGCAGCAGCAGCATTCTGCAGGATTTCCTATGGAATGTGTGCTGCCATATTGCTAGGCCCAACTCCTCGGGAACGTATCCTGGAAGACAAAACATTTATGGAGATTTTCATGGCATATTTGCAAGGAATGGATGCTGTTTTCCTACATCCAGAGGCTACAGCTTTAGGAGCAAAAGGAACAGCCAAGCTCCTACAAGAGAAATCACTCCCCACCTCCCGATATCCTCATTTTAAAATATTTTTTTTTAAATTATTATTTCCCATGTTCCACCGTGGATCAACCCCCACGCCAGGAGTTAAACCCGTGGAAATAAAACACAGAAATAAAATCCCTCATAGCACAGCCCCTCCAGGAGTTTGCCAGTCCCATTCCCACCAAACCCATCGAGGAAAACCAAGGCACGGGGAGGCAAAGGCCGTCGCTGGCGGTGGGAAACACGCACCAACTCCTGCCAGGGATCACTTCTCACCTCCAGACCCTCACCCCAAAAGTGCAGCTGGAGCTGCAGAATCAAAGAGCAGCATCGTTACCTGCTTTGGAGGAGGTTCACCAAGCAAGCTTTTGGAAGCTTGACTCTTTTAACACTGATACAAGGAATAATAATTTCTCTGTGCCGACGCGATTGTTAAAAAGGAGAAGCCCCGGGTTGTGGTGGCTCCGTGGATGCTATTCTTTTTGCACCACAGCAGGATTCTTGGCTGCCACTCCAAGCTGCTTTCACTTGCCAAGTTTTAAGATGCCGGTTTTGCCTTTCATTTTATTGTTCCTTTCGCAACGTTAAAGAGCGACTTAAAAAAAAAAAAAACAAAAAAAAAACAACCACAAAAAAAAAAAACCACCCAAAAAAAAAATCCCCGTGCACAGCTGCTATCAGGGAGGGGGGGAGTTATTTGAATTTTGCACAAGAATGGAGATGAGGAAGGAGCGGGCTGTGATGTAACCACAACGACACCCACAGAAATATTCCCAATATTGGGGGGGACGGGCCGGCTCCCGATCCTGGCGTTTCCCCAGCGCCAGGAGACCAGGCAGGAATAAAACCTAAACCCAGCCAGAGCCACGAGCAACCACAGAGCTGGAGGCTGACACTGCTCCCCCCTCTCAGCAAACACCTCGATTTTTACTCCACTCAAGGCTGTTCCTCCCCACAGAGGATTTCACCCAGGGGGTGCAGGGATGCTGAGGTTGGGGTGCAGCCCCCTGACTAAAGGATTCCCCCTGCACACGTCCTCCCACCCTTTTTCCGTGATGGGATTCACCCATTCCCAAACATCCCGGCCTTTCTTGGAGGCGAAGGCACCGGGAAGAAGCTCCAGGGAAAAACCTCTCGTCCCAGCTCCCTGTGGGGTCCTCCAAACACATCCCTTCAGCGTAAGCCACGCAATTTCATTTTTAAAATTTTTTTATAATTTGTCAATAAATTGATTTTTAATTATTTTAATTTTTTCCCTTTTTTCCTGTTTTTCTTTTTTTCTTAATTTTTAAATTTTTTAGTATTTATTTAGATTTTTTTTCTTAAATCTTTAAAAATCATTATTATTTTTTAAATCCCACCGAGGAGTTGATTTATTTCATTTTCCTTGACGTAGCAACAAAACTCCCGGGACTGGTGCCAAGGCTTGAACGCATTTAAATGAACAAACAGCAACAAAAAAAAAAAGTTGTTTGTGATCCTTCTCGGGCTGGAATATTAAAAGCATGATGGGGGTTATGCTCTGTGTACTCTATAAAGCGCAGGATAATGGAACTCTGAGCAACCACTTGGTGCTGCAGATGTTGGAGGGACACAAACTCCAGATGTGGGCAGGGAAAATCCCTGCTCGGTTCCTGAGGTTCCCTCCGCACACAAAACCCCACTGGACACGGCTCCTTCTTCCAGTGGTGCCTGTTTATCCCAAAAATGGGTGCTGCATGTTTATTCCAGAGGTGCAGAGGTGCCTGTTTATCCCAAAAACGGGAGCTGCCTGTTTATCCCAAAAACGGGAGCTGCCTGTTTATCCCAAAGGTGCAGAGGTGCCTGTTTATCCCAAAAATGGGAGCTGCCTGTTTATCCCAAAAACGGGAGCTGCATGTTTATCCCAAAAACGGGAGCTGCCTGTTTATCCCAAAGGTGCAGAGGTGCCTGTTTATCCCAAAAACAGGAGCTGCTCCCCGCTGACAATAACCCAGCAGCTGGGGGTGTGCAGAGCTCCACAGAAGCAGGAGATGAAGCCACCCCCAAATTTCATATCTGAAGGCAAAACCCAGCCCGAGTCCGAAGTTTCTGTGCAAACCCACCCAACAAAAGCGGCGTGAATTAATAAAGGGGGGAAAGAAAAACAGGAGCTTTGTTCTGAAGTGGAAGCAGAAGATGTGAAAATTCAAAATCAGACGGCTGGGGCTGTGATTTCTTTCATTTAAATGAACTGATCTGTTGCTAAACTGCTGCTCTGGTGCCAAGAAACTTTTAACTCCTTCGGCTCAAAGCCTTTTGCTGTTTCCTCTCTCCTCCCAGCCAGGCAGCGATGAAATCACAGGGGAGAAGTGAAAAAGGGAGTGGGGAAATAAAAAATCCCAGAGCATCAAGAGGATGGGGGGGATGAAACCCACACGCAGAGCCCCACATAGCGAGGTTCTGGCTCCTGCAGCGTTCCCAAAATTTGGAGGGGAGACAGAAAGGCCTTGGGGCTGCACCTCCAGTAAAGCCACCAGGGATAGCAGCAAGGAAAACCCCAAAATCCCTGAAATCCCTGACCTGATTCATGGCAAACGTTCACTTACCGAGAATGCCAAAGCATTTCCAACAGAACCCCCTTCCCTACACGTGTGAAAAAGAACAACCGGAAAGAAAAGCTCTCAAAACCAGCCCTAAAAAATAGCTGCTTTGGTAAAAAACGTGGGTGAAAGTTCCTACTGCTTTTCCATTTGGTTTTGGGGTTGTTTTGCCCACTTAAAAAAAAAAAAATTGAATTAAAAAAAAAAAATTGAAGAGAGACGTGTTGTAATTAGAGGTAATTCCAGGGGAAAAATATTTATGTGTAGAACAAAAAAAAAAAAAAAAACCACAAAAAAACCACCAAAAAAAAGCCCAAACAAAAAAGGAAAAAAATAAAAGAAAAAAATATTTTTATATCTCTGTATCTCCCACTTTCCAGTTCTGCTGCAGTTCCCCCTAAACTGCTGCTGCTTGCTCCAATCTGCTGCCTGCTTAACAACGGAATGACAGGCAACATCTGTTTGTATAGAAGCCAAGATCAAGCCTTCAAAATGTTTTTTGGCTCAGTTTCTTCTTTTTTTTTTCTTTTTTTTTTTTTTTTCTACCCCCTCCCCTTGAAGAAAAAAAAAAAAATAGGAGAAAAAGAAAAAGTAAAAGCGCCCAGGAAGATTTTGAAACAACTTAAGTGAGGCTGCAACTCTTTTCCCCTTGAGTTATTTCAAGGTGCAGGACTTGGAGGAAAACTCTTTCCTTCTCTCCACCCTCCTCCCCTGCTCTCCCCACCCTTCAGCCTCTCTCTTGCCCCATGCTATTAATAAAGTATCACACAAACTGGGGGAAAAAAAATAATAATCCAACGTACCTTGATCCCTAAAAGGCCACTCCCTCCTGTGGGGAGGGAGGGGGTTCTTCAGGAGGCAACTAAAAAAAATGGCAAGGGGAGGGGAATATGGGATTCAGGGACAGATTTGCCACAATCCTCTCACCCTGGTGGGTTATTTCTTTTTTCCTCCTCTCCTCCATTTTACAGACTGTTAAATATATTGTTTGCAAAATCAAAGGGGTTGTNAGCGGGTGATTAAAATAAATAAATAAGTTAAAAAAGAAAAAAAAAAAATTAAAAAAAAATCAGCCCGGCTGCAAATACAATTCCAATGAGTAACAATGTTAGGCCACTGCCAATTCTGTGGCAAATTGGGAGAAAGCACAATAATTCCACATGCTGAGATGTGAACAACTGGAAAGGAACCAACTCTGGGGAAGTCACAATGAAAACTGTCCCAGTGCCCCCACCCCCAGCCCCTCTGCCATCCTTCTCGGAGGGTATGGGGGGGACTCTCTCCAGGGGGAGGGGAAAAAAAAAAAAGAATAAAAATTAAGCCACTAATTTAACAAAAGGAAAAGGCAAAACAACACCAAGACCATCAACCAAAGCGGTTTAAAAACTCAAGGAATGTTTTATTCGCTGGAGATTTGGGACAAGGCTGCTGCATGGACATGTATGAAAAAAAAAGAAAGAAAAAAATAAAAAAGAAAATAATCAGACAAGTTGCTAAGGAGACTTGTGTAAACTGGGAATCCAGGCACATTTCTGGCCTTTCCCCCCATATTCCATCTCGTATTCCGATCACGCACCACTGCGGCACGACTGCACCAATGCACTGCATTAATCTTGGCCTTAAACGGGGCTGCCTGGCAGAGCTGAGCCCGTGCATGGATCATCTTTCAAACTTAACAAGTTAAAGGCAGCCAGAGTGGCGGTGGGTGGGGAGGGCTGGGGGGCGGGGACCTCGCTGCTGAATATCAAATATAGGAGCCCAGCTTAGTAAGGGAATTTTAAAGAGGAAGTGTTATCCGGGCAGATAGAGAACGCTGCGAGGCTCTCGCTGTGTCTCTCCCTCTCTTTCCCTCTCTCTCTCTCTCCCACTTCTCCTGACAAAATCCCCGTTCCCTGGCAGATGTCTGAATCCCTGCCAGATCTAACAATGTCCGACCCACTCGCTGCCACCAGACACCGGGGCTCCTTCTCCCAGCACGCTGCGCTCACATATCCACATTAAACAATCTTTGCTTCCTCCCCCTTCAGTGCCTGCTCCCAGAGCAGACACTCGGATGTAATATTTTCACCTTCCACTTTTAGGAAGGGGCAGATCAAATCAGAGCCTGAGCTATTTGTGCTGACCTTGTCTGGGACAGGATTAAACTTGGTGGGGTTTTCTTTTTTTTTTCTTTTTTCTTTTTTTTTTTTTTGCCGTTCCTTGATTTGGATGCAGGAAATCCATCTCTTTCTTTAAGCTCTCTTTCCTTCTCTTCCCCATCTCAAACCCCTCTCCTGCTGGTGGACAGCTCAGTGGGATTGATCATTCAACACCTGCTCTTCCTGCTCCTTTTGTGCCCTGCTTTGGGGGAGAGCAGGATTTCCATCCTCACCTGAGGAATCCAGGAATCCACAAAACCAAAGCCAATTCCATGGGCTGGGCCTTGGAGCATTTTCCCACTTGCAGCTCCCAAGGAAAAGTCTTCCCACGGCAGGGGCTGCAATGAGATGGGATTTAAAGTCCCATCAAACCCAAGACCATTCTGGGATTCTCTGAGTGAGGGGTTGTCCATAGCAGGAACCCAAAATTCCCTAAGGAGCATCACCTCTGCTTTCTACCCAGGACAAAAGCACAGGAGAGGGAATTCCTTGTGCTCAGCCTCAGAGTGTTCCCTGTTTATGTCACCCCAGCCAGGAGAAGCATTCCAGGAGCTGGGAGTAGGGGATCAACATTTGACTCACCTGGCTGCTTGTCTCAGTTTGGGAGAAACCACCTAAAAGAAAAATACCAAACCAACGAGTTAATACTGTTCATTTGAGATTTGCCTTTTGCCCTAACAGTTAAGGAAAAAGCAGAAATCATCACAAAAACATGAATTTTGAGTGTTTCTCTGAGTTAAACGAAAGTACACAAAATAAACATTCCCCTTCCCTCAGCTTGCTCAGTTCCTTTGTACAGGCTGGTGTTTCTGTCCCAAACCCAAAAATGTGGGGTTGAGGCACCTGCCTTGAGGTCCACACACTTAGAAACAGCTGGAATGAGGTTTAAGGGGTTGTTGGAGGAGGTTTTCACTTCCCCAGCAGAACCAGGAGAAGGGATCAATCCCCAGCTCCTCATGTCCATGAAAAACCAGTGATTTTAAGTTAAAAGCAGTGAAATTGGTACCTAAGCAGACCCTGAGCTGGACTGGGGCTGCCCACACACCTCTGTCCCCTGGAGGAGCTGCCTGCAGAGCTCCAGCCAGCCCAGGTGAGCAGGGAAAACATTCCCTGCCTTTGCCTCCAGCAGCCACCTGCAGCTCTCCTTTGGAAGCCTCACCCTGCAAAGCAGAAACCTCCAGCTCTGCTGGGGCTGGCTCAGCCCGTCCTCCCCCTCGAAAAGCACAGAGCCCCAAAAAGGAGCAGCCCCAAAAGAGCAGCCCCAAAAAAGGCCCCTGGGCAAAGCTCCCGACTGCACAGAGCACTTGAAAGGCACCACTGTGGAGAGAAAGCTGAGAAGTAGCAAGAAAATTCACTTTGGGCTGACAGAGAGGAGATTTAGTTGGGATTTTGGGAAGGAATTCTCCCCTGGGAGGGTGGGCAGGCCCTGGCACAGGTGGCCAGAGGAGCTGTGGCTGCCCCTGGATCCCTGGCAGTGCCCAAGGCCAGGCTGGAGCACCCTGGGGTGGTGGAAGGTGCCAGGGTGGAGCTGAATGAGCTTTAATGTCCTTCCCACCCAAAGCACCCCACGATTCTCTGATGAAAAGCAGAAGAGGCAAAAAGATGCCAAACCCCACTGCAGGTGCACGCCAGGTGCTTTTCACACCTCCCCACTTTGGGGCCCTGCGGTTTTCAGAGGAATTTCTGCTGCTGAGGTTGTCTGAGCTGGGCTACATTTTTGTTTTGGTTGCCAATTGGAAGCCACTATTTTTATCCACAAGTCCCCCAAAGCAACTGTTTCCCTGGAGCTATTTAAGATTTCCTTTTATAAGACCTACTTAGAGGTGTATCATTATTTTTAAACGTTACTCCACGCAGCCACACTCCCATTTTATCATCATTACAAGTGTCATTACCCGTGCATTTGAACTGGGTAATTTAAAGGAGAGATAAAATCCTTGCAGGGGGGCTGAGAGTCGCTTCCTCTCCAGCAAATATTTTGGGATAATACCTGCCACTTGGAACAAGCTGGTGCATCCCAGTGAAAGGAGAAGAAATCCCAAGTTATCTAGGAAAAAAAAAACCTGTTTGGAAGCACCCATGGAGCAGACAAATCCCCAGAAAAGAAGAAAAACCTCCACTACAATGGGATGTAAATGCAGCTCAGGTAATTTAATTTAGGGAGCCTTTTCCCTTCTGCATTTCCCCTCACAGATCCACCTCGATGCTGCTGCTGAGTTTTTATTGCCTCATCACCAAGAAAATGAGATTTTCTCCAATCTCCTCCTACAGCAGGCAAACCACACCTTTTTTTTGTTACAGGTACCACGATTTGGGCAAAGAAGCACGAGCCCCAAATTCCCCAGCTCTGGGTTCAATGTGAGGCAGAGCAGGAGTGATGCCTGAAACTGCAAACACTCCTGGATATGCAGAATTTCCTTTCCTGTCAAGCACCAGCCCAAATTTGACCTAAGACTGCTGATATTTGGAATAAAAGCTGGCTGTCCCAGAGCAGGTTAAATGCATCAAGTGGGGAAGAGAATCATCTGTTATGAATGGTTTGGATTAAATTTTTCACACCTGTCAAGGCTTTCTAGCAAGAAATTTTGACCTCTACCTGCCCTGTTCTAGAAATCCCACGGAGAAAAGAAAATTTACCTTCTTCCAGCTTGAAATTAAAGCTGTGATAAAGAAACCAAAGGCAAATTTTAACACCAAACCAGGGCAGCTGATCCTGTAAACGCTTCTAGACACACAGACCTTCAAGTACAAATTAATTTAGCAGAAAATAGATGTTGACACGCCTAAAGAAAGCGCCCAGGAATTGTCCTTCCTTCTTCCCTTCCCTCCTGACATGTCACACACCAGGAGGACAAACCTTCATCCATCAGATTGTGACATTGGCAAAGAACTTCTGCAATTAAGTGGATTTTAGTGACCATGACTCATGAAATACAGCTTTGGAGGTACAAAATTAATTCTTGTTCACGTTGATCCTTGCAGCATTGCTCATGGACACTCATTCTTTGGGAATCTAAGCAAAGCCAGGGAAAAATGCACCCTGCCTTCATTTTCTGGATTTCCACCCCCCAGTCCCTGATCCAGGCTTTCCTCACTGTCACCAGGCTGAGGAAAGGGCATTCATTCCTGTCCTTCAAACCTTCTGAGCTTTTTGTCCCTAATTTCCAACTCCCAGCTGTTTCCACCTTGTAGGCACACGGGGATGGAACGCTGTTTTAACCCTAAATTTAGGGATTTCAGAAAATTACCTGGATTATCAGTTGGATTCACAACTGAAATGGTCACAGGCAGAGGATGGGAGCAAGAGGAGCAGCAGAGATTTCCAGGAGCTGACAGAGGAAGTGAACAGCCTGGAATTTATCTCACATCTCTTGGTTCCAGTCCAAATGCTTAAACCACAACATCATCCTTCAGGCCTGGGACACCAGCAGAACCTTTAACCCCTGTGCTGGAACCTCCTGCAGCATTTCCCACCAATTTTACAGCAGAGGTGGCCTCCAGGCTGGACCAGGATCCTGACCTGGCTGCTCAGGGCTGAAGAGCCCAGCCCAGTTTGGGATCTCAGCCCATGCTGGGTTTAATCTCAGATTTCGGCATTTCATGACAGAGCCCTGCACATATTTTTGCCTCAGCTGGGCTGGGGCAGTTTGATGGAGATGAAAATGGGGAGGGAGAACTTTTCAGATACAATTTCTCACTAGGAGAGTGTCCCCTGCCACTCCTTTCCAATTGGGAAAAAAAATGGAATGGGAAATTTAGGAAAACTCAGTAATAGTGAGAGTCATTTAAAAATAATCTTTAAGCACAAACTGATGAGTTTTTATGGAGAGTTGTGGGGAGGAAAGAGGGAGCTCTTCTACTGTCCAGAACATTGCTTTAGTAGGAATAAAAACACTGCCAGCCCAGTGGCCTTCAACACAGACCCAGCCAAAAAATACAATTAAATGTATGTTGATTATCACAGCAAGAGTGATGGCTGGGGAGGGAAAGAAGGAGGAGGATGAGAGTGTCCATTTTCTCAAGCTAGGTCACACCAATCCATGGCTGTGCTGCCAGGGACACCTCCACAATTTCCCGTGGTTTGGGGTAAGTCAGCAGCAATTTTGGGAATGTTAAAGAGCTGACAGCAAATTTCTGCAGGTACCCTGAAGTGTCTCTGTGCTCCCAGCACAACTGAACTGAAAGCACAAAAGCTGAAATCAGCCCTCACAGGTGAAAATGAAGGTTTTTTTCTCATTCCTTGCTCCCTAAAGGCTGAACAGGTGGAAGTTGGTCCCGTTTGTCAGAGCAACATCCAGTGCTGCAAACTGGGAGAGGGAGAAGAGCTCCAGCCCTGCTTTAGATTAGGAAGAGACAGGAGAAATAAAAAGAGCATCTGACACCAAAATAAAACTGTTTTGGTCACTGCCATCTCTCTTATTCTAAATGAAGCAATTGTGGGCTCCGTTTGTTTTGCATTCGTAATTAGCAGACGGAACAGATGGCAAAGGCGTCACTTAAAGCCACACGTCCGACAAAATAACCCAGGCTGCCAGTGCTGGTTTTCACTGGGAACAAGGAATACTTTCCCCTCTTCTTCCCATTGAAAGGCATCCTGAAGAGAGGAGCCAGCAAATGTCTGTGTGGGGCAGGGGATTCACCGCAGAAAGGAGCCCATTGTGTGGGGAGTGCAGAGGGAGGGGCTGCAAATGCATTGCAGAGGGAGCAGAAAATAGGGATGGAAACGAGCAGAGCCCTGCCAGGAGCACAGAGGGGCTCAGAGAAACGCTGAGCCCCTCCTGCCTTCATTTCTGGGCTGCAGGCAGAGGCTGGAAGGTCTGTGTTGTTTCAAAGAGAGCTGGATAGGAGAGGTTATCCCCACAGCCACACCTGACTCAGACTCTCCAGACCTGTAAGGACACTGGAGAACTCACTGAGGAACTGCTCAGAGCACAGCTCCCCATCCTTGGAAGTCCTCAAGGCCATGCTGGGCCAGGCTTGGAGCAACCTGGGAGAGTGGAAGGTGTCAGGGTGGAGCCAGATGAGCTTTAAGGTCCCTTCCCACCCAAACCATTCCAGAATTCTCTAAAATAAGCAAAGCACAGAGTTTAAAGCACCACCCACTGCATGAGGATAGGTCAGAGCTACAACCAGGACAGAATATTGTACCAAAATCATAAACCACGTGTAGTGCTCACATCCTATTTCCTCTGCCTCAAGCACAGGGAAGGAATGGGATAAAAAACCCCCAAACAAACCACAAACACCTTGCTGAAAACAGAGAGGTCTTGGTCTCTTGGGTAGTGCTGTACCTGTGACCCAGAACACAGGTATGTGACACCTCAGAGGAAGAACTCCCCTGAGGAATCTCCCCTGGCAGCTCAAAGTCCCCTTATTCAGCCTCCACCTCCTAAAAGCCCCAACAATTTAATCCCTGCGAGCATCCCCTGCTTCTCAGAAAGGAGAGGGAGCCCCAGACACTGACAGAGTTTTGTTCCTTTTACAGCCTCGTGAGGTGCTCTGCCAGCCCTGCTGAGGGCTACAGGAGGATTTTGGCCTGGCATTCCCTGAGCACCACGGATAAGCTGCTCCAGCATGGATGAGTGAGCAGGATCAGGGCACAGCCCTGCCATGAACATCAGAGCCTCGCCTGCTCCTGCTGGAATGTGCCAGCAGCCTTCAGCTTCCAAAGCCACTGCAGCCTCCAAACTCCTCTCTGATGCCATTAACAGGCTCACAATGGTGAGTCCTGCCCAGCTCCTGCAGCCACAGAAGCTCCAGGTGTGTGTGGGGTGCTCCCATCGCTGCTGCAGCGTGGAGCTCTGCCCCTCTGTGCTGGACAGGGATCTGGGGTGGTGCTCAGGACCTGCTCAGCTGAGCCTCAGCCATGGAACAGAGCCTGGAGAAAGAGTTGGGTCTCCAGGGAACAGCACAGGCTGAGGGGAAAAGGAGAGGGCTCTTGGGAAGAGCACAAAGCTAGAGAGGAGAGGTAAATCCCCCTGGAAGGAGGGAGAGGCAGGACCCAGAGCTGCCGTTTCCACCTCTCCTCCTGGCCAAAGACCCCTCTGAAAAGCTAAAACCCCCTGGGGAGGAACACACTGACTAAACCCATCTATCTGTGGGACATCATCCTCCTCCACCAGCTGGTTCCAAACTTTTTGGACACTTTGCTCCTCGTTCCTCTCTGTTTTCACTTCATCCCTCTCTTTGTTTTCACTTCTCTCTGCAGCCCCTGCCCTTACACGAGCTGAGGGCACTGTGCTCATCCCCGTGCCTTCCCCCAGCCTCAGCCTCAAATGATATTTGCTTTTTGTTACTCCCACTGCCTCTGATCTCCCTGCTTTCCCCAGCTGCTCCCCAATCCAGAAGAAGGCACCAGGACACGGAGCCCAGGGCTGCAGCTCAATGCCCTCCAAATTTAGAGCTGGACATTGCTCCACTGGCACAACATTTCAGCATCCAGCTCTAAATTAGGAAACTGCTCCACAAATGCTCTTTTGCCTCGGCTGGGAATTCCCTTTGGATGTGAAAGAGAGAGAATTGTTACCAGTGCACTGCCCCCACCTTTTCTGCAGCTCACAAGGTCCAGAAAAACCTCACAGGGGCTGCAGCTCCTGCAGGTAAAATTCACACAGTGAGAAATCGGCGCCAGTGATCTCAGGCTCGCTCCACAAAGTGGTCCAGGATTCCTTACACAGAAATTTGGGGATCTGAGGTGCCCAGAAGGGTAAAATTCCCAATTCAGACTCAATTCAACCCCCAGCCCTGTGCATAAAATGCAGTGACTGTGTCAAATCACATGGAAAGTTCTAGAAAAAGCTGCATTTCTGCAGCAGAGCAGTGGGAAAAGACCAAGGAAGCAGAGCAGGATGTGCTGCCCATCCAGCTGTCCTGACTCACCACACTGCTGCTAAAGCTGTGGGGAAAGAAAGATGGGATTGTCACGTTCTCAGTGGGAAAAAATGGATTTAGTGCACTGGAAATTGCTCACTGATGTGCTGCCTTTGGCACTCACCTGGCAAAGGGGAAACCTGGGCTCTGCTCCCTGCCCCTGCATGAAAGAATCAGCAATTAAAATGCACAATCGGCCCTCTAAGCTATAATCTCATTAAAAATAAGGACTGAAATGGAACAATTCACCAGTCCAAGCCTTGCAAGGGCCTCTGGAGGAAGCAGGAAGGGAATACCTGCAGTAAGAGCCTGCCTCTGCCAGTACTTGGTTATTCATGCAAAGCAGAGCAGCATTAATGCAGGCTGGAATTCAGCACACATTCCTGCAGGCTGGATGGGGTTCAGATTTCCTGGAGGAAGGGAGGGAACCAGAGCAGGCTGTCCCACATCTGAGGTGACCACAGGGAATGCTGAGACACACGAGGGCGAGGAGCTGCCTCCCAGCCCTCCCTCATCCTGCCAAACCCAGCCTGAGAGCTCTGAATTTCCAGCAAATCCCACAATGGTTGGGCTTGGAAGGGAGCTTAAAGCTCCTCCAACTCCATGCCGTGGGCAGGGACACCTTCCACACCTTCCAGGCTGCTCCAAACCCTGTCCAGCCTGGCCTTGGACACTTCCAGGGATCCAGGGGCAGCCACAGCTGCTCTGGAAAATCCATTCCACTCATTCACCACCATCCCAGGGAAGGATTTCGTCCTAATATCCAATTTAAACCCACTCTCAGTTTGGAGCCTTGCCCTATCACTGTCCTATTTTGCTTTGGGAAGGCAAAGATTTTATGTTAAACCTGAAGGGAAAAACAAAAACGGTGTGAGGGGAAAAGATTCCCTTTTGGGGCAGATTTTTGTCACTTAACTTCCCAATTTTCCCACTGATCCCACTTCTTCCCTCCTCCTTAAAACAGCCCCAGGAACAGATTAACCCCACTGAAGTCAAGGGGAGTTTTAAGACTTCTGAAAATTGGTGCACTTCTAATTTAGGCTCAGCAGACTAACAGGTGGCAACAAAACCATGTCCAGGGCTTAATTAAGGCAAAAAACCCGCATTTGGATGGGGTTTGGACCTGGATTTCAGCTGGGATGGTAATTCCAGGAGCACACCCACACAGCATCATGGTATCTGCACCCACAGGTGTCACTCACTGTGCTCCACACTGAATATTGCACTTGGGGACACCAGTCACACCTGCGCCACCTCTTTGGGACATCCAGGAGTGGGCAAGGGGGACAGAGCTGGATCTCAGTGCTCACACAGAGAGTAAAATCTTCGTTTTGAGCCTTCCCAAAGCCAAACAGGACAGTGAGGGTTCGAGGGGAATGGCTTCACACTGAGAGTGGCTTTAGACTGGGCATTAGAAGAAATTCTTCCCTCACAGTTCCAAACCCCAAAGGTTACAGAGGGATTGCCTGGGTGGTTCCCCTTTGTGCACAGAGCTCCTGGAATGCTCCAGCTCTTCCTGCTGCGTGGTGTCCTCCCGTTTCCTCCTGCTGGGAATTTCCCCGGGGCGTGCAGCACCTCTCCCGTGCGTGGCATTAATTCCTGCCCACGGGCAGGGCTCTCACAAGCACCATGAAATATGCACTTACCTCATCCCTCATCATGATTTCAGGAGAATGAGGTAACCAAACTCACCCACCAATAAATTCATCATCGTTAGCCAACCTGAGTTTCCCCTTTTTTATCGTTATTAAATTAAATTTCTCCACGTCCCCGTTCCTGTGTTAATGCATTTATGGCACTTTGAATAACCAGCCCCTCGGTCTGAACCCCATCTTGAATTCCAAATATCCCACTGGAAAGACTCTGACTTGGGAGGAGATGTCTGCAGCCTCTTCCCAGCTCCCAAAAAAAAAAGGGGATGTGCACCACTACCAAGCTCCTGGAAACTTCCCCATTGGAAGTGCCCCAGGTGTGTTTTCCCCACAACTTTTCCAAGCTCAGGCAAGTAGACTGAGCTTAGCAATAGCTGAGCCATTCCCACAGCCTCTGGAAAATCAAGCTTTTTTATTGATTTTTGCATGTCTGAGGATGCTGGAAAGCCTCAGAACTTCGTATTTCCAGTGATTTTGACAATGAGATTCTGGTATTGCTCGGGGCTTGCAAAATATAGATAAAAAGGTACCCTGATCTCAACATTAAGACTTATTTTCTGATAACAAGTTGAAGGTTCCTTTGGCTTTCTTTTCATCCTGTTCCTATAAATTCCTGCCCAAATTTCTCAGGAGGGCAGAACTCGAATCCCTTCAAATGTACCCATGCAGCAATAAATAAAATAATAATTAATAGGTGACTCAGATAAAGGCTTTCCATCTCAGGGCAGAGGAAAGTATTAGCTAATTAATCACCAAGTTGGCATTAACTTATCTTTTGGCACCTCCAAGAAAATGTAAATCTGAAACGAGTTGGGGGTGGCGGTGTGTGGAAACAAAGGAATAAGAAGCCAACAATAGTTTTTGGAAATGGATGACAAAATCCAAATGTTCTGCCTGACTGCTGCTAAATTGTGCTCTGTGTTATCAGTGCAAAGATTAGGAAAAGAGAGATTTTCCTCTGAACCTAAGTCACACTTTGGAGCTGGAGTGGAGACACGAGGATTCACTCACCCTGGAAAGGAGTGGAAATAAAAGCGGAGCTGCTCGGTTCTGCTTTCCCCCAAACTCGGCTCTGTGGAGGAAAAGAAGAAAGAAGGGAATTCATTTATTGAGCAGGAGATGAAGAAATGATGCCCACCCTCCTTCCCATCCCAGCCTCTATCCAACCCACCTTTGCCTTCTGCCCTTTTTGCCCTTTTTGTCCTTTTTGCCCTTTTTGCCCAAACTGCCCTTTTTCCCCCACTTTTTAAGTGGAAAGCGCTCCAGTGAGATCCTGCCTTGAGCCAAACGCTGTTCTGGGAATTATTTCAGTGCTAAAGCAATGAGGAGAATTTGTTTTCCCACCTTCCATCAGAGGCTCCCAGCTGCTGACCAAAGATGGAAGATCATCAGCTGGAATTGTGGTTTTTCCCAATCGATTTTTTTGGCTTCCTTTGAGCAAAACTTCTCCTTTTGGGGAGAGGTCAGCTCCACAAACACAGCACAACCCTCCCTGTATGCACCAATTAATGCTTTGTCAAGTCCTGCTCGAATTCAAACCCTCCCAGCTGGCATTTTTACCCCAAATCCAGCGAGGGAAATGATTCCACACGTTCTTTCCTAAACTCCAATTAATAAACATTCAGCTCAGCTCCATGACAAACGTTTTGCAACCACCTGTGGGTGTTTATGGGATCAAAGGAGCTGCATTCCTTCCTGCCCAGGCACAGATCCCTTCCCTGCCTGCTAAAGGAGGATGGATGGGCACGTTCCTCCTCCAAAAAGCCATTTTATCCCTGAAGAAATGGGAATAAGGGAAGGTAGAAAGGCTCCCTCGAAGTATTTTTGCCTTTAATTTAACACATCCTAACCAGCATCAGCTCCAACAACCTCCCAGGAGTCATCCAAGTCTATAAACCAGAAAGGATGAAGCTCCAGGAAATCATGATATCCCACAAATCCAGCTTCAATACCCCCAAAAATCAATATATTCCTAATCAATGAGTCTGCTCAGGCACAGCACAGAGCCCACAGAGCTTCTGCAACCCATCCAAATCAAAACTTCTTCCTTCCTAACACTCTCTTCCCTTCTGTTTTCTCTTTGCCCCCAAAATGAAGTGAAATCCAACAGCTCAGCATGTTCTGATCAAATGCACAGAAGCCACCAGGACCTGGCTTTAGCTGCATCAAAGCCCAGCAGAGGCTGAATTTTCTCCCCAAAATCGTCCAGCCACAAAGAGTTACAAATACAGCAAAGGCAGGTAAAAGGTGTTTGGATCCCTCCCGAAAAAGAAGATGCTGCTTTAGGTGTTGCAGGATTTTTCCCTGCTAAACCCCGCATCCATTAATTTCAAGAATAAAGTCAAGATTTTTTTTTTCCTTTTTTTTTTTTTTTTTTTTTTTCTGAACGTGGCTGGTTATTTGACGAGTGAAGCATTAGATTTGCGAGTTGTTCTGCAAGCCAAAACACGCTCCCTTTTCATTCATAACACTGAGCCGCTCGGCGTTAAACAGCCGATTATCATGAATGAAGTGGGTGTAACTTCCTTGAAATCCTCCAAAGACCTGTCAAAGCACAGCTACCGCAGCTTGGTTTTCTCCTTGAAGCACACACATCATTGCTTTAATTGTTCCCCGATCCCCCAAATGTGCTCCGTTCAAAGTGAGGGGGTTTTAAATTTTTTTTTTAATTTTTTTTTTCTTTTTTTCTTTTTGGAGGGGGGAGGAGGAAAAGGGGAAAGGTAGGGAATGATGCCTCGCGATAAGAGAGGGAAAGTGGGGCTGTGTCTCCGCCGTCGAATTTTGATTTTCTTGCGGCGATCTAAATTAAGCTTCATCCGTTTAAAAGTGTGGCAGACAAAACCTCACAAATCAAAGCCCCGGCCTGTTTTGCATGGATAATCAAGAGCCTCTGGCTCTTCTTCTAAGAGGAAACGTTTAACCCGAAAGAGAAGAGGGCTCGTGGTTTACCAAGGACTTCGAAAATTTAAATTTGACTCCACGTCTGCCATTCTCCACCTCCTTCCCAAGCTTTTTTTTTGCCCCAGTGTTGCCACTTTGCCGATATTTGCAAACTGGGATGGTCCTTGAGCCAAACGGGTGAAAAACTGCACTGATAAACACCCACTCAATCGAGGCACTGCTTTAATTCCAGATCTTTCCATGGATTCCCATTATCCCAAAGAAATCCTGCAGCATCCCAGCCATTCCTCTTGTCCCATTTCAGGATACCAATCTTGGCCAGCGATAAATTGTGATCTCACCACTGACCCACCAAATATTTCACCCTCTTGCCTAAACACTTTTACAGCCTGGAAAGCTGCAGAAAACCCACTAAAACAACCCCAAACCCACAAGGACTAACGCACTTAACAAGGTTTAGTCTTGGGAAACACTGGGGAAAGTGGCACCAGGGAAAACGATTAAAATTTTCATATTTCAGCTCAGATTCTCAGCTAAATCTCATCATCTCGCCCACAACCAAAACATCAACAACAAATCTTGATGGCGCTTTCACGACAACAGCTTTGCACATCCCTTAACAGCTCTAACACTAACAAAGGCTGGTGCTTTGAGGAGAAAAAAACCCAAATATTTGTCTAGCATTTTGGAAAGCTCCAAACTTGTAAATGCAGCCAACTCCGGAGAAGCAGCTCTTCCCTCCTGCTCCCGAATTTTATCACAAAGGGGTGATGCATCCACGTTGGACTGGACACTGGATCCCACTGAAAATTCCAGTGCAAAAACTGGATCCTCCCCCAACTCCATCTTATACAAATCCACATCTCTCCCTTAGCAGCACATGGAAATCAAAGTCCCAAGGGATTTCCCTGCTCCCACGGAAGCCAGAGGGAATTTTGACACTGGTTTCCAACGCAGCAAGAGCTGGCTGATCTGACAGGTTGCATTTTCATTCTCCTGGCTGTTCTGGGCACGAGGATTCACTCCTGATTTTCTTTAGCTGGCACTCAGTGCTGGTTGCAGCTGCACCTGTGGCTGCATTGCTGTGAAATGCATCACTGGCTCTGACTCACCCTGCAAAGGATGAGTGTTTGTAAACTGACCCACCAGTGACAAAATCCTCTCTTTTTTCACTTGGAGGAGGCGAGATGAGGCATAGGTTCCTCATCTGATTCATTTCCTGGGGAAATTTTTACTCCCTGCATCTTTTTTCAGTCCTTATTCAGCCAGCGAGTAGTGAGGTGATTAATACAAAATCCGTGCTTGACACAGAGTGGAAGGATTCATTCAAATTCTTTTAAGATCAGCTCTTAATTAATTGCTTAGAAAAACAATCCATTGCCAAAAATGTGGAGGGTTGGTTTTGCTTCTTTTGTTTTTTGGTTGTTTTTTTTTTCACCCCCCCAAACTGAGAAAGCTTTTTCAGTTGACAAACTAATTACAGGCAACGGCACACAGCAAAATGCATGAAGGACAAAACCTGGCACCTTTTTGATATTCAGGCCCTCGGAAGGGAGAAACGGGAACCTGAACAGAGCTCCAGGGCAGCTCCAGCTCTGCTGCTTCTTCACTTCCATCCAGCCCTGATCCTTTCTTCCAGCCCTGCAGAAATCCTGCGAGGATCAGGCACGAGCACAGTGAGCAGGAAATTCAAACTGCCAGAAATAAAAGCTAAGGCATAGAGAGCCCTGTGGAAACTGCTGTAAGTTTCTTGACAATTTTTATCTCCCTGATTATTCACACCAAGGCAGTACTAACCAAGTCCAGATCGGGATGGGGTTGGGAACAATCCCTGGGGCTTGCAAGGCTCTGCAGGGCTTGGCACTCGGGGTCAGCTTATTTCTCCATCCTGCCAGGGCGGACAGGCTCAGCCCACAAGATTCAGGAGAAGAACGAGCGCGTCCTTTCCCGTCATTTCTCCTCCCTGCCTCTCTCCCTCTCTCCACATTCTTCTCCTCTCGCCTTTTGCACGGCGAGCGCTGAATGATGGGATTTTTGACATCAGAGGAAAGTCATCCCTTCTCCACTCCCCCAGCTCCGGCCGCTTCCTCCTCTGATCCTGCTCCTGCTCCGTGCCCGCTCCCAGCCCGGGATCAGCTGATCCCAGCTCGGCAGCATCCCCGAGCATCCCAAATCCTGCCCCAAGCGCTCCGGGCCGGCTGAGCCGCTCTCCCCGGCAGCCTCTAAAGCTCGTCCTGGCCGCTGCAGAGCTGGCACCCGCTGTAGCGAAGTCATTGTTTGGGGCAGGTACAGTGAGCTCTGTTTACTCGGACAGCCCGCAGGGAGTAACTGGGTTGGAGAGAAGTGAAAATGCGGCTGGGAAAGCTTCGCCCTCGCTGCCACAATGAGCTGAATGTTCGGGCAGTTCATGGCCTCTCTCCTGCAGTTTCTGCAGCGCTTTGATTTATTATCTGCAGCCAGCCAGCCAGTGACCCCATCCCGCTGCAGCCAGCCAAGGACAGAGGAGAGACCCGTTCAGCGCAGCGCATTTTCTGATCCCGTCAATACCCCGTTAATTACCATAAGCTGCCAGGCACCTGCCATAAGTAGTTTATTAAAGAATGGCATTAACTAACTCGGGCCTTTTTTCACCAGTGCCCCAGTAAGGGCAGTGAATTCCAGGCGGGGCCGGGGGATGGCGAGCGGGGCTCGGCGGGGTCAGGAGCGGCTCTGAGTCACGGAGCTGCTCCGGCTTCCTCCGTGCTCGGGGGGCGGAGGTCGGAATTTCCTGCTGGCCCTTGGCCTTGTAAATCACCGCGTTTTCATGGAGCAGCGGGGGCAGGAGCGGGAGAGCTGCGGCTGCTGCCCCGTCCACCTGCCCCGAGAAGGGGGATGGAACCCTGTCCCCATGTCACAGCAGCGGAGCCCTGTCCCCATGGCACAGCAGTGGAACCCTGTCCCCATGTCACAGCAGCAGAGCCCTGTCCCCATGCCACAGCAGCAGAACTCTGTCCCCATGCCACAGCAG
>VWZP01007822.1:101360-119855 GCA_013396995.1 Dicaeum eximium | reverse complement strand
GAGGGGACAGACACGAGTCCCATAGCCCCAAAAGGGTGAGCAAAGGGCTCAGGAGGGGACAGACACGAGTCCCATAGCCCCAAAAGGGTGAGCAAAGGGCTCAGGAGGGTACAGACACGAGTCCCAAAGCTCTAAAAGGGTGAGCAAAGGGCTCAGAGGGCACAGACACGAGTCCCAAAGCTCTAAAAGGGTGAGCAAAGGGCTCAGGAGGGGACAGACACGAGTCCCACAGCCCCAAAAGGGTGAGCAAAGGGCTCAGAGGGGACAGGCACGAGTCCCACAGCCCCAAAAGGGTGAGCAGGACATGGCAGAGATGCACAAGTGGCACTCAAGGTACTGCTGAAGCTCTTGGCTCTGGCACAGCACAAGATTTTTTATAATAAACACAGAAATTGCCATGATCTGGGTACATGGTGACACTGGGGACAGTGAGAGGCAGCAGCTCTCAGCTCAGCTCAAAGCCCAGCTCAGTGTGGCCCTGCAGGACTCTCCACCTGGAGAGGAGCCCCACAAAAGCCCTTCCTAAGGTGTGTTTGTACACCAGCATGGCCGTTCCTCCAAAGAGGGGCTTGGAGCCTGCTGAGATGTGGCAGCAGAGATCAAAACATCCCTCAGATCCCTCCTGCTCAGCAGGGCCACGACCAAACACACCTGGGCTGAAGGGAAGGCCACACATACACCTCAAACACACCTGGGTTGAAGGGAAGGCCTAAGTGAGACCTCAAACACACCTGGGCTGAAGGAAGGGCCACAGTGAGACCTCAAACACACCTGGGCTGAAGGGAAGGCCTAAGTGAGACCTCCTGGGGTGGGGACACCTCTCTGAAGATCCGTGCATGTCCCCATGCTGGGGACAGGAGCTGAGGGGACAGCCAGAGGTGCAGACCCTTCATCCTGCTGCACACCTGGAGCTGTGACAGCAAAGTTGGAGCTGACAGTCACCCCCAAGGGTTCTGCTGCTGGCAGCATCTCCAAGGGCTGGGTGGGATTTCCATCCCAAAATGTCAAAAATCCCAGAGTTCCTCCCCAAACTTGCTGTGTTTTAATCAAAGTTCTTTATGTAGCTGCAAGGCACTGGAGGCATTTACACCCCAGCAGCTGAATTTTTAAATTCTGCATCCAGCAGAGTTCAGCTATCAATAAAAAAGAAAAGGGGAAAGAAAAACTTGTGACCACAAGGGACTCTGTCAAATATTCCCGCTGCTGTCCTGGAGCGTGGAAAAGCGAGTCTGCTGCTGCACACAGGTCTGACTATTTGCATTTTTAATAATTCAAGAGTTTAATTAGTATCATGCCCTTAATCAGAGGCTGAAAATACAGCTGAAGTCATCAGAGCTTAATTAGTTTTAAAAAAAAAAAAGATTCTGCAGTGGAAATGTCTTGACTAACATGGAGCTCTGTCCTCAGCTTTGGGCTTCAGATGAGCTTTTACCTGTTGCTTCTGATTTTCAGTTCCAGCCCACCTCAGAATTACTTAAAATTCTCAAACAAATCAGTTCACTTCCCTGTTTATCCCTATGAACTCTTCCACAGCTTTCTTGAACTGGACTCAGGGAAAAAAAATCAGTTTGAAGATAATAAATTAAATTAATCCAGGTGTATCCCATAGGGTGCATGTGAAATTCCCCTCTGCAGGAAATAAAATTGGTTTTAGAACATCCATAGGTGTCTCTGGATCTTCAGCCAAGTCAGCAGGAGCACATTCCTGAGGGGGATCACTGGATGGGCAGAAAAATCCCCTTTTAGCAGCAGGAGGGGGGCTCAGACTGGTCCCAGTTGGTCCCTGGGTGGTGAAGCTGGGAGGGCTGGTCCTGCCTCCCTTCTTGGGTGTCTCAGGGGAGTTGTCCCAGTTTGGGATGAGAAAGGCAAAGCCCAGGCAGAGCCACCCCTTCCCTCCCTGGCAGGTTGATGATGTTGTACAGGACATCCTGGATGGGCTTTCCCAACAATATTTCATTTAATGCTGGAATTCATCCCTCCCCAAGGCCCTGGAGACTGAACACATTACCGGGTTCCAAAATGGATTAGTGAAATTCATGGAAATTAGGCCAATCCCAGACAATTAAATATGCTAATCCAGATGCAACTTCCAGTTCAGGAAGTCGGGGAGCCTCATCCCCTTCCACCTCTGATTTACTTGGAAAAAGGAAGCCAAAAAAAGTTCTCAGCGTGCCAAAACTGTCCCTTGGTTCTGAGCATTAGTGAGAATCACAGTAAATCCTTTTTTTTCTGGCAGGGGGAGGGGGATACATTTTCCTTCAGTAATGATATCACAGCCTGCTGTTCCTTTCCCTCTGCAGCTCCCGAAGCTCTGGGTAACCTCCCAGCTCGCTGGCCCCTCAGGAATATCCCAAATAAATTAGTGAAACCTACTGGAAGGTGATAGCAATCACAGACAGCACTAAATTCCATTTAGCACAGAATTAGGAATCCAATCACTTTTGTATCTAGGAAAGGTCTGCCTGGCTCATGTGTTTTGGGAGCACTGAGCCAAAGGAAGATGCTGGAGATTCAAGATGGAAAAATGGAAATTGGTTTGTCCACAAGGAAAGTTTCCTGTAGCCCCAGCACAGTTTGGTTTATTCCTGACACTCCTGTTTTTATATATATAAATAAATATAAAATGGGTTTATACATGTAAATAATTTTTTAAAAAATACATTTTATTCTGTGTCCTCATTCCCTTTGAACCCTGCTGAACTCCTGACCCAAGGAGCAGCTTTTGGCACGGATTTTCTGCTCCCTGCTCCCCTTACCTGCCACAGGAATTTCCCCCTCTGCTCCTGAAGGTGTTTAGGGGCTTTGCTGCAGAGCAGAGGACAAGATGACAAATGAGGCAGCGCACAGCACAGGAACGTAAGCGAGTCTCAGCTATTTTTAATTAAGAAGCGATGACAGCTGACTGAATTCCCTGACACTGCAGTGAAAGGCTCCCTGACCCAGACATGATTGGCCACCCTCCGAAGGCCAATATCTGTCGGTCCCCACGGTGCTGCTATTATTGTCCCCGCCGTCTGGACAGATGCAGGGCTCACCAAAGCCACGGCTGCCACCAGCATGTAAATCCCGGCAGGAACGTGGGGATGCTGAGCAGCAGGAGCAGGCAGCAGGTGAGGGGAGGACAGCCAAGGTCACCGTGCTGCAAGCGCCGCTGCTCGTCTCCAAGAAATGTTCTGAAGGTTTGGACAAATTCAGCTGCCCTTCTCCTTTTTTTTTGGTTGGTTAAAGCAGTGATAGATTGGGCAGGGGAGAGGCAGAGGGACAGAAAGAGCAATTCCTGCTGTAAGGCAGAGAAGGGGTGAGGCAGGATGGGCTTTTCTCAGCCCACAGGTCACAGGGAGGGTTTAACTGAGAAAGACCAAAGCGACCCGGATTGTGAAGGGTAGGGATTCACCTGGATTCATGCAAGGACTCTTTAGCAGAGATGGGAACACAGTCCAGGTGTCCAGCTGCCGCTGGCACAAGAGACTGGCACAGGAGTGGCTGCTGGAGCAGCAGACAGCCCTGGAAAGGTGTCAAGAGGAAGACACCGACCACAGAGACAATACCAAACTGCCTTTTGCTCTCAGGGCTAGCACAGCACCAAATCCAGCAGCTGATCTCTTTACCTTGAGCTCACTTGTTGGTTTTAGCAGGAGATAAAGAAAAGATTCCCTTCCAGCCTTTCCAGAGGGCCGCAGAGAAGAGAGATGAACCGGCAAAGTCACCCAGATCACGTACGAACTTGGCATGAGCGAGACAAATACATTAAGGGACATCATCAGGAACTTTCCAGCGTGCTTGCAGGCTGGGAGGGGGCAGAGCTCTCTCTGCTGTTGCTAAGACAAACCCCCCCAGCCCTGCTCTCTCCGAGCTCGATCCACGGCGTTCTCCTCCCATTGGCTCCGCAGCCGCATCGAACGATCGTGACAGGTTTTCCTCCTCCTCCTCCTCCTCCTCACCCTGCTGCCTTCTGCCTATGGCCTATTACCAGGGGAGAGCCAGCCAGGCACGGAATCGATAGTTTGTGAGAGGAAAAGGCGCTGTGCAGGGCTGCATTTGCATTCCAGCCCTGCCTGTCCGTGTCTCTGCACTGCCAGCAGCCGGAGCGAGCAGGGCTGGAGCCTGGTACCTGCAGGGCCACAGGCAGTGGGACTCGAGGGCCACCGGCTCCCTGTCAGAGCCAGAATCTTCCCAGCAGAGGGGCTGGGGACACAAACCCTGTGAGGAACCCCTGAGGGAGCTGGGGGTGCTCAGCCTGGAGAAAAGGAGACTCAGGGGTGCTCTCAGCACTCTCTGCAATCCCTGAAAGGTGCCTGTGCCCAGCTGGGCTGGGGCTCTGTCTGCAGGCACTGACAGAACCAGAGCTCACAGCCTCCAGCTGTGCCAAGGGAAATACAGGCTGGATGTTGGGGAGAAGTTTTTCACAGAAAGAGTGATCAAGTTCTGGAATGTTCTGCCCAGGGAGGTGCTGCAGTCCCCATCCCTGGGTGTGTTTAACAAAGCCTGGATGTGGCACTGGGTGCCAGGGTTTAGCTGAGCTGGTGGGGCTGGGCTGGACTCGATGATCCTGAAGGTGTCTCCCAGCCTGGTGATTCTGTGAATTCTGTGAATTCTGTGAATTCTGTGAATTGGTGTCCCCAGCTCGGGAACACCAGGAAACCAGGGAAGGTATCACCTTAATGAAGCACCATAAATGATGCCCTCTGCAGTGAGATTTTAGGAAGTTTCCTGCTCTGAAGGGACCTGGAAGCCTTCTGGAGCAGGCAGAGAGGGTGGGAACACACCCCAAAGCCAGAGGAAGCTTCCCTGGCAGGACCAGGCTGGTGGTGACCGTCAGTGCTGCTTGGCCAGGCTGCAGAAACTGGGACCAGTGGCTCCTTCATGCAGTGAAATCCTGGTGGTGGGCAGTGAAACCATCAGTCGCACCCCAGAGCAGAGCAGGATTTGGGAGCAGGCACATGGAAGGGACAGAGGAGTTGGGGCAGGTTTCCACTCCCAGCAAAACAGGCTGGGACTGACACTGGGCATCAATGAAACACCAACGTCAAACACCCAAATATTGCCCTTGGCTTCGGAAGAAACTGGGAGAAAGAACTTACTCAGCGGTGACAGAGACCTGGGGCACCACGAGAGGGATGAGTGACTCCAAAAGCAAAGCCAAGCAGCTGCTGAGCTGTCCCAGGCACACTGGGACCAGTGAAACACCAGCCCTGTGGCTGTTTTCCTTCCCCACTCAGGTGAGTCAGCATCCGGATTAAGGAAGAAAAACCAGAGTTTCCTTTTCTGTCCAGGACAGCGAGAGGTCAATGAACTCAGCAGAGCCCTCCACTGGGTGGACACTGTCCCCTAAATACCAGATTTTCCCATCCTGGACATTCCCCTTGCTCTCTGTCCTTTATATTACACAGTTAGGCAGAGTTTTAACCCAAACTGTTGTAAAATAACACAAATTGTTGATCGAGACAGGAAAATTTCCTCAGGAAATTTCCACTGCTAAATCTATTTATTTGTTTCAGGGGTGGGGGTGACTGGACACAAAACACCAGGTCAGTAAAAAAAAAAAATCTGACCTGAATAAAGCATTTTTATGGAATCCCCAGGGATGGTTTCTTTAATATAAGATGGAACTTGGAGTTGAAAGGAGGAGAGAGAAGAAAAGAGCGTGCATAAAAATCAGGTTCAAATCCCTGCTTGGCCTCACTCAGCAAAGAACTCTGAATTAGCTTTAACAGCTTCAAATATTTTGGGATCTCTCTGCATTTCCTATGATCTGAGTTTCATCCTGAGGCAGAACAGCAAGAATGTTCTGAGCTCCCAAAACCGGCCACGACTTGGGACAAACGTATTAAACCCGGCTTCAAAACAAAACTGCTCTTTTTTAAATTTTTTTTTTTTTTTTTTTTTTTTTTTTTTTTTTTTTTTTTTTTTTTTTTTTTTTTTGAGCTTCTGCAATGTGGAGATGTCTGCCTTGTGATTCCTCCCAGTTGTGTGCTCAGACTGGTGCAGAGCTCCATGGAAGAGAATTAATGGGCTGGAAGGAAAGCTACGCTTGTTTTTTCTATCTCTGCACCCTTTAAGAGAAGCATGAAATTAAGCAAAACCCAGGATGATAAAATGAACTCAAAGAAGAACTTAAAGCTGTTGTAGCTACTCAAGACAGAGCCTCTGAATGGAGCTTTTCTGATTAAAAAAAAGCCTTTTAAACATAATCAAAGCTCTCAGAGTCATTTTAGGATGGAAAAGATTCCATCTTTGACAGCCTGGCTCCAAATTTTTCTCCTTCCTGTTACTTCCTACAGGAACATTTACCTGGACATGTTAGATTTGCTGTAGTTGGAAAAAATAATCAGATTCTTACCATGAATATGGAAATATCCAGCAAAAGTCAGAGCTGGGATGGAACACCTGGAGAAACAGCAAGAAGATGAATGTGAATATGAGGAATAATAGGATGGATATTGATAATATCCATCTGATGTGATGGATACCTGACAGCAAACCCCAACCCACCAGAGGGAAAATTGTGTCCATGGCTCTGTTTCCCTTACAGGATGGATCTGCCTCTAGCCCAGGATTCCAGGATTCCACTCCCCACCTGCCTGGCACAGCTGATGGAGCACGAGGAGCCAAGAAACCTGAGAGCCATTCCTGAGCCAAGAATGTTCCCAGATCCCTTCTGCTTTCAGATTCCCAGTTCAAAAGAGAAAACCCCCAAAGTGTTCCTTTCCAGATCTTCCTTGCCTCAAAAGCTGTTGAAATATCAGCTTTCTTATCATTTCTTGTTCTAAGAACTGGTTTGCCATGTGCATTTTGGAATTTTTGACAGGAAAAATCAGCCCAGGGCTGCAGCCCTGCTTGCTTTGTTGTATAACTGCTGTGAAGGGATTTGATCCTGGTGTTTTTCCCAGCCCCATTCCATGGACACAATTCCTCCAGAAGCTGGGATGGTTAACAAAGCCAAACCACAGGAATACTTCTCACAGCCGCTCCATTCCTCTGATGCCAAAAGTTCTCCAAACTTCAATTTCATCTTGAAATAGTTCAGGGAAAGGTAACTCAGTGTTACAATCCCATTTTGCTGTTAAACAGAGGTGCAGCAGAGTGCTGGGGATTGTTCCAGGCCATAAAAACAGCAGAAAAAAGACAACCAAAGCCCTGATTGCTGACCCAGAGCCACTTGCTCCATCCCAGTGGACAACATTCTTTCCTAGGATGTCAAAAATACTGGGATCTTCTGCAAAATCGAGCGGGATGCCTGAGCTTTGAGGTGAAACAACCAGCCCAGCATGGGAAACTGTAAAAGGGAATATAATATCCCAACTTCCTGAGCTCTGGTCCCATAAACAGCTTCACAACTTGTTTCCCACACAGGCACCTGTATTTTGGGGCAGGCAAGAAGTGTTTGAACGTGGTCCTGTGTTCCCCTTCTCTGGCTGCACTCCCATGCATCCACACATGACCAGAATGTAAAATCCATGTGCATAAATACCCATGTGCATATCAAAGGTATTAAAATTAGAAGGGACTTTGATGTTGGACTCGAAAAAAATGGTCCTGCCACACGCAGAGCTGTGGGAATGAGCTGCCTGCTCAGAAATCCAAGGGGTTGGAGGACAGACCTTTCCCTCAAGGTGCTTCTTCCCACCCATCACCTGTTCAGGAAAAGGAATTTCCCATGGTTAACCCTTGACCCCTTTTCCTGAGTTTGTGCCACCCCATAAAACTGTCCCACTATCACCACAACACCCCAGAATAATTAGAATTTTGGTAATTAGAGATGTATCCGAATTAGCCAGGCTGGATGCCTTCAGTACCAAACCAATTCTCTCACAAATTACCCTTAAAGCAAAATAAATCAAAAGGAATAAGAAAAAAAACAACTCTCTGCACTCATTTGTTTAGGATGACAGATGAACAAACACAAGCATCTTTTTTTTTTTTTTTTTCAGAAGCAGCTTTTTATATCTCCTGACCCAAAATAAGCCCAGCCCCAGCTGCAGTGCCATTTCAAACAGTAATTACTCTATAAAAGGCTGACCAAATGGGGATATTGGTGGGCCAGAGGCACGGAATTATTTTAGGATTACACAAACTTTCTCTGGGAGTAGTGAGAGGAGCTGTGGGCACTGTGGTGCACCTAAGAAATGAGCAAACACCATAGGGGTTTTTTTCCCTGCTTGTTCCAAGCCTCACCACCTGATGTGAAATGACTTTCCCAAATTTCAGCTCAAGGGAAAAGGAAAAAAAAAAAAAGAAACCAACCAAAGAAGTAGAAGTGAGATTTGTTTACTCCTCCAAAAAAGAAGCTTCACTGTGACAGGTTTGGAGATTCTCCCCCCAAGAAATTCCTGCTGAACCACAGCAAAACATGTGGCAGAATGGCAGCAAGACCCTTGGAATATTTCATTAGGCTGGGAAGAAATGAAAAATAATTTTAAAAAATAATAACTCAAGCTTCATAGAATTCCCAGAACAGTTGGAGGAGACCTCAAAGCTCATTCAGTTCCATGGCCAGGAGCTTCCACTATCCCGGGTTGTTCAGAGCTCCATCCACCTCAAGGATGCACTTGCACTCCTGATTTTTTGGCAATATTCTGGCAATATTTTGGCAATATTTAGGCTCCCTGAATCGCTCCTGCTGAGCCTAAAGAGCAGGAGCCCCTAAATCCCACCTGCCTCATCCTCTCAGACCTTCAGGAACCTGACTCCTGTCACCTGGGGCGTGCCCTGCCCTGTGGGAGGATGGGGAATCTCTGGGGGAATCCTGGAGAGGTTCAGGGTTTGAGAGAGGCAGTGCTGGGTTCAGAAACCCTACAGGAATTAGTGGCACTTTTCCAGCTTCCAAAATATCCCTCCTCCTCCTCCTGCCACGGGGAAAACAGGGCAAAAAAGGAAACTGGTTTAGCAAGTAGGAACACAGCAAATTCAAAATAGAAGCAGAGGGGATTAAAGCAAATACCCAGACTGTCCTAACCTGTGTTTACTGCCCAAATCCTGTGGCAACTCCTGGTGTTTTCAGGGGGTTCTTCCTGGGTTGGAACTTTGGGATTTGGGATTAAACTTGGCCCATGCAACTCCTCTGCCTGCAGGTCCCAGGAGGAAAATGCTTCTTGAAGCCATGCTCCGATCTCAGAGCCCAAGGCACCAAAACGCACATGGATTTTTGCTGGAAGGGCTGGGAGAGAGTGACAGGATCTGCCTGACATGAAATTCCCATCCTTAATTAGGGATTTCAAAAATAAATCCAGTTTTCCGAGCAGGACGGTGGGTGTCAGAAAAAATAAAGGGAGGTTTTAATGATCTCAGTGAGAGTCAAGTCTGTTTTCCACTTAATGTGTGTTTTTGCACCCAGGAATTTCATAGAATCATGGAATTATTTGAGTTGGAAGGATCCTTAAGGATTACCCTTTTCCACCCCTTAAGTTCAAGCTAAAAGTTCGTGGCAGCAATGGGTCTGTGTGATATATCACAGTACAAATATTATACAAATAAATCCGAGTTTAAACATTCCTGAGCTCTTTAATTCTCAGTTCCATTCCCAGCTGGCACAAGGAACAAGAGGCTGATCCCTCCAGGTGACAGGATGGAACATCTCACCTGGGACAGCTCCTCCTCGGGCTGTTGGCCAATGGGAAGGAGCAGCAGGATTTGGGGTGGCAGATTTTCTGTGTGCTTCTCAAAAGAGACTTCACCAGCACTGGCAGACCCTGGAAAAAAAGGGAATTCATGCTGGAATTAGAAATGATCTCCAGATTTTCCTCAGCTGCTGAGTGCTGGAGAGCCCAGCTCTGGTCACGTGCTGGGAGTGGCCCCAGTGTGAATATTTTCCTTAATTCCTCTTTGGATATCCCTGATTCTGAGACCTTCCTCTGAATCCAACTGAGGTGAGCACAACACAGAAATTGCAGGATAATGAAAGAAAACCATGGAAAACAAACCCACATACCCTGTGCTCCACGGAGTTTATACCTTCTCCCTCAAACCAGCACCTGGCTACATGGGAGAAAGGGGATTGAAATTAAATTAAATTAAATTAAATTAAATTAAATTAAATTAAATATTCTGTCTAGTTCATTATGAACACCTCATAAACAGTGCTGAACCTCTCACTTTGTGCCATAATCCAGATTTTAAGGACTACAAAGAACTGGCAGCAAGCTCAGACCTGGGCTAAATTCTGAATTAAAACCTAAACCATAAAACCAGCGACAAAAACCGCAAGTTCTGTAAAAGCTCCCCCAGCCCCAAAGGCTCCTTGCAGACTTTAAACGTGAGAGATGTGACAGATGGCTGCTCCTGCAGCACAAGTGATGCAGCTCCTCTGTACAAATATTGTACTGTGCAAATATTCATCAGCTCATTCCTGCCACAGCGGTGTCAGGTGAGATCATTAACACCACCCCTAATTTCCCTGATAAGTAGGCTGAGACAGGAGGGTGGAGAGCCCTGTCTAAACTGAAGCACTGAGTAACAAAGAGAGCTCTGAGCCATCCTCCCCTCTCAGAGTCCATGCAGGGCTTTTTAATTTTTTTTAAGTTTAATTCAAAAAATGAAATCTTTGGGACGGTTTGACCCCGTGCCAGCTGAAGTTTGACGGCGCAAAAAGGCAAACAAACAATGGATTTCAGCTCACACCAGAACTAATGAAGCCTTGATGTTGCACTAAAATGGGGCTTAGCTTAAGTATCCATTTTTAACTCTCAGCTGAAGTGAAAACATTAATTCATGCAAATCAACGTTCCCTAAACAATAATTTTACTCCAGTACATTTCTTCTTTTTTAACATAAACTCTTATCTAACAGAACCCATTTAAAGGATTATATCTGCAGAGTTCAGCAATTAGCTCTGTAAATTGTTTTCCTTGAGCGTAGGGAAGGTTCCATTACACAGTGAAATATAAAGTGTATGCTGTAGTCCATGAAAACCTCTCTTGGAATGATGATTATCCTTCAAAAAGGCTGGGATGAGGGCCAGATTACCAGAAAGAACTCAAGTTCTATTTGTGCACCCAAAGTCCCCCTTTA
Source organism: Dicaeum eximium (assembly GCA_013396995.1). Taxonomy (NCBI): domain Eukaryota; kingdom Metazoa; phylum Chordata; class Aves; order Passeriformes; family Dicaeidae; genus Dicaeum; species Dicaeum eximium. Next base: position 108,848 of record VWZP01007822.1, on the reverse strand, counting down.
TCTCATGCAAGTATCCACTTTCAGCCCATCTTCAGGGGTTTTGAAAGGGAATTGTTTCTGTGGAACACCCACAGGTCGAGTTTCCCCTAAAACACAGCCCTAAAAATCCACTCTGAGGCATAAACAAGCAAATAGGAACGGGCTGCGCAGAAACAGGGAAGGGATGTGCATCCACCAGCCAAAAAAAATGTGGGAAATGGCACTGAGGGCACTTCAGATGCTGCTGGAAGTGAGGATGAGGATGGAGAGGCTCATCCTCGTCTGACTGCAAACCCAGAAGTCCCAGGAGAGTCACAGAGGTTTGTAGAATAGAAGTGCAGAGGGTGAAAACCACGGCTGGAAGTCACCTGAGCCATCGCTCAAGTCGTGGCTGAACCAAAAATGCAATCTGCTGGTGTCCACACGAGCTCTGGAGATCCTCAGGATTAGAGATGGCACAGCCTCACTGAGCTGCACCACTCTGCCAGGTCTGGGCTTCCTCCTCTCCTTAAATCCAACCAGGATTTCTCCTGCAGTGACAGAAGGGTTTTCCCTGTGGTTTGAAGGCAGCTTCATTCAATCAGGTCACTCACAGGTGACACCACCATGACACCTTCCCACCCTGCTCCTGAGCCTCAGGATCCTCCTTGGCACAAAGCACAGCCCCTTCTCCTTGTTTCCCATGGATGGCTTTGTCAAAGAGTTGTATCCATGGATCCATCCATGGATCCATCCATGGATCCATCCATCCATCCTTCCATCCATCCATGGATCCATCCATCCATCCATGGATCCATCCATCCATCATCCATGGATCCATCCATCCATCCATGGATCCATCCATGGATCCATCCATCCATCCATCCATCCATCCATCCATCCATCCATCTATCCCAGCAATCCAGACGAGTGAACATCCTTCCAGCAAACCCTGATTAAAGTCCTTACTTCTGAAACTCCAATGAAATCCAAGTCCTGGGACATACACACGGTGGTGCCAGGCACACAGAGAGGACAAATTGCCCAGAAGAAAATACAGGACCCCAGTTCCTCATCGCCCCCATTACCTGTGAGACCAAACATCTTTTGGTGATGCCCCAGAGGATGAAGAGAGAGGCAAAGCTCCTCAGGCAGAGCAGTCCCACGGGGTCTCAGCTCAGCTGATCGAATTTGGTGCCCCCCAGAGCTTCCACCATTTCCACCAGTGGCTTCCATAGTGGAAGCCAGCTCGGAGCAGAAATACGACCCTGATTTATTCCAAAACCGTTCTATTTAACGCTGTCACTTCTCTTTTCCATGCCAACATGCACAAGCTCAGGAGACAGACACATTTCCATGCTCTCAGCTGGGAATCGTGTTCCTGCAAGGCTGGTGGATGATGCACAAACTGTCTCTATTTGTGTCCCCCCTTTCAGATGGCAGGGTGCCCACCAAACAAGCTGATTAGCACTTGCCCTGGGCTAGCAAGGCAAGGCAATGGTATGTTTAGATCAGCAAACTGCACAACAATATAAATGTCATCTATTCCACGAGAAGCTTTGGCAGGATTTTGCATCTTGCTCCTCTTTGCGGGGATGTGCCAAAAAGAAACACGAAGACTTGCAGGAGGAAAGGCGGGCACGGGGTTTGCCACCCCTCCCTGGTTGCCAAAACACGCTGTGCAGCACTGGGTGTCTCGTTATCATCCCCCAGGACCATCCCAAGGTGTCAGATTATCCACAAACACCCCTGGTATGGATATAAATATACAGAGAGAGCTCCTTTTTTTGTTCAGCCAAGCTCACTTGCAGAAATGAGGCACAACCAGCGTGTCTGGCACAGCTCAGGACAGGATCTGTACCCTGGCCCAGAAAGGATGGCACCCAGCCCAAGGAGAATAGCCCGGGGTGGGCACAGCCTGGGCAACGTCTCTGCTGCCAGGGCAAGGCTGCAGCAATGCCCAGCAGCTCTGGCAGAGAGAGGGCTCAGGGCACTGGGACAGGGACAGGGACAGGGACATGGACAAGGGACAGGGACACTGCAGCTCTGGTGGAGAGTGGGCTCAGGACACTGGGACAGGGACAGGGACAGGGACAGGGACAGGGACAGGGACAGGGACAGGGACAGGGACACTGCAGCTCCAGTGTGGAAAGGACTCAGGACACTGGGACTAGGACACTGCAGCTCTGGTGGAGAATGGGCTCAGGACACTGGAACAGGGACAGGGACACTGCATCTCTGGTGGAGAATGGGCTCAGGACACTGGGATTGGGACTGGGACACTGCATCTCCAGTGCAGAACGGGCTCAGGACACTGGGACAGGGACACTGCAGCTGGCCTGGCACACTTTAGGATCTGATTCCTACTGGAGACCTGTGTGACATGAAATGAGGGGCTGGAGCAGCTCCTGGTGAGGGAATGTCACCATTGTCACAGAGAGCATCCAGCCCTGTGGGCTTAGGAAGGAGCTGAAGGGGAAAAAGGCTGATCCATGGCTCATTGTCAGCCAGGGAACTTCCAGGACATGGCTGGGGACAACCAGGCGGGTTCTGAAATTCTGGACAAGTCGTACTTAAATCCTCAGCAGGAGTGGCCTGGGTTGGAAGGGACCTTAATGGTGATCTTGTTCCACTCCCCTGACCTGGCCAGGGACACCTCCCATAGCCCAGGGTGCTCAGAGCTCCACCCAGCCTGGCCTTGGACACTCCCAGATGGGGCAGAGAAAAAGTGCAGGAAAAATGCTCCAAAAGAGAGAAAAAAGTAAGAGAGAGCACCCAGAAAACCATCGTGGCCTGGTGTGCTCGGGGGAGCCACAAACCCTGATCAGCAGACACAGAAAGTGCACTGTGAGCTCACACCCCAACAGGACACTGTGGCCAATTCCAGGAGTTTTTACGGATTTCACACATCTTTCTCTCCAGTTTATGTTTTGCTCCCACACCAGGAGCCATGTTAGCTGTAAACCCTTCAATTTTCTGTGCCAATTAACCCCAGAGGGTAAAGCAAAGCTCCCAGCAATCTTCCAACACTTTCCTCCTAGAGCAAACCCAAGAGTTTTCAGCTCAGTTTATATAAATTCACAACAAAATCCTTTATCCCGGCTGCTTATTAATGACTGTTATTTGCTGGATTGAAGTTTGATTTTCACAGCAGACACTCAAACCCCTTGAATGAACTCTTCTGATCATTTCTGAGCAAGGTTCCTTCTCTGAGATGCTCCTCACTGCTCTGTACAACCTCACTGCATCTCAGTTTTCCCATTCAGCTCTTGGGTCAATGCTGGAACCACACACAGAAAAACTCCAGAGGGCCTCTCCTAGGGAGATTATGCAAAATGTCACTTAGCATAAATTCCTGTCTGAAAATGGAAGGAGTTTTTGGGGTTTTTTTTTAACTCAGTTATTCTAATGAAAAATCAGAAAAGATATTTTGTATTTTTGATATTAAAGAGAAGCCCTGAACTTTTTCATAGTCATGGCCTTCTGCTATTGCATATTCCTCAATAAATTCATATTTACAATACCTTCTGTTACCAATTTCTTTTATTTCTGAGAACAGAAATGGCTCTGAAACACTTTTGTTTGCTTAGCAATATCCAGATGCATTAAACTCTCTTACATAAGAGGATTTGTACTTTACATTAAAGTTTTCAGGGGAGAGATATTTAAAAGATTATGAAATATGCTTGCAAAAAGAATTAAAAAAAAAAAGAAGAATGTTGGAACATATCCATCAATATTTCAGTATAAATTGTTGAAGCACCAGAATTACACGGTGCAATTATCTAGCAGAATGTATAGCTCCTAGCACTGATCTTTACGTTCAACAGAAAAAAATTGTTTAATACATCACAAATGAATGTTCATTAAGTTGTTGGGTGGAATTCTGTCATAATTGAATAATGAAACGACTGCACCTTGAGCATCTGCTTAAAAACTCCCTGCTGCTCTGACTGGATCCAGCACAAAGGGTCATTTATGGGATATTTTATGGGATATTTTTATGGAATATTTCTGCCAACACCAAGCTTTGTATAAAGTCAGATTTTTTCTGATTATTGGCCACAGATCTTATTTGGACTCTTCCTGTAAGCAGTTCAGAACATTGAACAAATCAGTGGCACTTCGGATCCTTGTGGGTCCCTTCCAACTCCAGGGTACTTCAGATGGGCTGGACACTGGCCCAGAGCAGAGGCTGGGCAGAGTCACAGAATAAAGCAGGGATTTATTAAAAGCATTTCCTCCATGGATCCACCTTGGGCAGCACAAGAGCCCAGCCAGGGCTGCACCCAAGATGAACCAAAATGGGCACAAAATGGACACCGGGCACGGCTCTGGCACTTTGATCAGTTCTGCTCCATTTGCATCTTGGAGTTCATTGTCCAATTCCAGCTTTAGCCCATCCAGTCCCATCCTTCTTGTTTTTCTCTCTTCAGCCCACGTTGTTTGTGCTCTTGGGCCTGAGGTTTGGATCATTTGTCCTTGGTCCCCAGCTGGAGAAGGAATTGTTTTGTCTCCCTGCTCTGTGCACAGAGCTCACCATCCCATAATATGCAGCCCAGACCCACACACTAAAGCAGCACAGAACCTGAAAAACAGAAAATCCCAAACCTGAGGCATCCCTGTACATTTAAGCTGACAAACAGGGGCAGCCTTTGGGGTAAGGGGCGACAAAAGCAGAGCCCCATTGCCAAAGCCCCAGTGCCAGCCGGGGCTGGGCAATGAGGATGTGCAGGGGGCCGAGGGGCAGCAGCAGGGCTGTTCCCTGGCAGTAAATATGCAAAGTTCCCCCTGGCACACAAAGGGAGCAGTTTTCCGCTGCTGTAGATCGCGGCCGTGGATAATCAGCCCGCTATTCACTTCCCCGGCGCTGCGGAAGCGCAATCAGGAAAGCATTATGAGCAAAAACCTGCCCTGCAGGGATAGACTTGCTTTAATAATGTTTATGACTTGTCCATATTGTATTTATGTCTGGAAGTTGATTCCTTGGGTTTTCCCACCCTTCCCCCCCCCCATAACTGCCAGCCCCCAAAAGACAATTTGCAAGCTGGATGCTCCGCCAGGAGAAAAGGGGAAAGTGCTGATGGACACTCTGCTCCCTCCAGGCTCAAGATCCCAGCCAGAAATAACACTTGATTTTATTTTATTTTTTTCCTATAACACTTGATTTTATTTTTTTTTCCTATAAAACTTGATTTTTTTTTTTCCTAACCTCACCTTTTCCTGGAGTGCTTGGTTCAAAACCAAGCCCACGTTTCACAAATTAACAGGTTTGGCCTCAAAAAGTGCAACACTTTGGGCAGGTGTTGCCCTCCTGTCCTGAAAACCAGCCAGGACTGATGCCACAACCAGCAAGAATGGGAGAAAATGATTGGAGGTTTCCCCCAGTATCTCACAATTTTCACTGAGTTCTTTTAAAGCCATCCATCTCAGTCTCCCAAACCCATCCCAGGAGGAGCCAATCTGCAGAGCGAGTGCAGGGACACAGGCTGGGAGAAAACAGAGATTTGCTCCATCTCCACACCCCAGACAGGCTCTGCAGCAGGAATCTGCTGGGCTTGCTCTCCTTGGCTTATTCCACTTGGATTCCACCTCTCCCTCCTGCAAAACCTGCCCCAAACTTCTCAGTCTCCCAAGGTTTTCAATCACCAAACGCTGAAGCTTTGGCTTAATTGTGGCAGGTAAATATGGTGGCAAAGGCTTGCACAGAAATAGAATCTCCAGGGAGGAAGGTACACAAGAATTCCTGAATTGCAGGGATTTCCTGGGTGTTCTGCTGTGTTTCCCTGCTGTCCAAGGCTGTCACACTGCTGGGAGGCAGAAAAATCCCCAGGCACCTCTGGCTTTGTGGGTGCCTGGATCCAGAGCTGGATCAGGGATGGCTCAAATCTTTAGGCACAAAACCTTCCAGACACATCCCCTGGCTCAGGGGCTCCTGGCCTGGCAAACCCTCCCCTCCTGAGACAAAGCACGGCCCAGTTTGGCACAAACGCCCCAAAATGAGGCAGGACCAGTTAGATAATTTTGGGACCCAAGCAGAACGAGCTCCCCAAACTCCAGCAGATCCTCCCAAGGCCTGGAGCAGGGCTGGGTTGTACAGAAACACCGCAGGGAGCAGCAAAGCTGAGCCTGAGGCAGCTCTGAGAGCACAGAGCTCACCACCAAAGGGAGAAATACGGATTTTATCCCTGCCCCGGGGCTCTCCCTGGCTCCTGCAGGGGGATGGAGTGGAGGAATCACTTCCAAAGGCTCTGCTGGCTCTCCCTGGCAGCCTGGGCACGGAGCAAGGGCAGGTGGAGGTGAGCATCTGTGGCTCCTGTGCCTCGCAGCTGCCCTGCACTCAAAGCTTTGTTCTGTTTTACAGCACTAAAAGACAAAATAAACAAGTCAGTCATGATTTCACTCGCCTGTGAGCCCGTATTTGCCTACAAGAAAAGCCCCCAAAAGCCACAAGCTTTCCTTTTTATTTACCTCTTTTATCTTTGCTTATTTTCTCTGGTGAAAAGTAACCCAACCTTGGCTCGCTATAAACCCAGGCAGAAACAAAAACCCTCTTGAATTCCTCTTCATTATAAATGGATTGTCAATGTGTTAAATAAATCAGTGAAAATGGAAATCCAAAAATAAATAGCCATCCTGCTGTTGCTATGACAACTCAAATTTTTTACCTGGACAGAGATTTTCTGTTTCACAGTTCGTAATCGCTGAAAAGGAGGGTCACATTTATTTTATTTTTTTTTTAAATCCTGGCACATTTCACCACCTACCCCCCAACATTAAAAAAGAAGGGGGGGATTATTTTTGGTTACTTTTTAGCAACTGAGGGGAAGATCAAAGAGAGGAGCTATTTTTCACTGCAGACAGGAGAAAGGAGACACATTCCATTTACAACAGAGCTCAGAACATCGACTCAGCCCAGAGAGGACAGAGAGCACAAAAAAATTCAGGATTTCAAGGCTTTTATGTGGCCCTGCCAGGCAAAAGAGCGAGATTAACATATCTTAAAACCATATTTTGGCTCATTTATTAAGGCAGTTTTACCATGGGAAAAAGCAACACCACCTCAGAACATCAATAAATATTTTGCAACTTGCGCCATTGTTGATGTCAATGAAATGTGGTTTTAAATGACCCAGACTGCAAAATTAATGCACTTCCTGGTCCTTAAAATGGGAGAAATCAACCCAATTCCCCCCAAATCCAGGTGGGAAAGCTCAAAGCACTGAAAAAAACCCATTTTGCAGTGGAATTATCTCCTGATCTACCCCACGTGTGATGGCAAGGAACATTTTGGGGTGGGAAATTGAGAGGAATTCACCGGGAGTTACCCCAGGTGTCACCTGGGACTCCCTGGCAAAGCCCAGCAAAGTCACAGAAAGGTCTTTTATTCCATTTTACCTGCTCTAAATCATCTACTGGGTATCTGCTTGTCTGGAGCCTGGTGGGTGGATGATTCACACATCAGAGAACACCTTCATCTCTTGGCTGGCAGACAGGCAAGGAGCCTTTCCTTCACCCCAAGAGGTAACA
>VWZP01007822.1:87906-101333 GCA_013396995.1 Dicaeum eximium | reverse complement strand
AAAAAAAAAAAAAAGAGGAAAAAACCCAGCCAAAAAAAACTTTGAAAGTTCAGAAATTCAAAAAGGCAGCTAAAAAAAAAACCCACTTGAAAATAGCATCCCTTTGGTTTGTTTCCATTGGCAAATTTCTTTGTTAAATAAAATGAATTTTCCAAAAAAACCGGAGTCTTGGCCAAAATATTTTCTTCAGGTTGAAACTTAGTGACTTGTTAAAACAACAAAAAAACCCAAATAAAAACCCCAAAACCAAACTCAAACAAACAAATAACCTCTGGAACATTCAGAGTTGGGGGTAGGGAGGAAGAAAAATGCTCCCAGTGAAGAATCTCCACAATTCAGCCTTTTCCACCAAAAAAAAAAAAAAACAACCCAAAACAACCTTTTGTCACAAAATATCTTGACTTGCATTCAAAGGAAAGAATTAATCTTGGTCAAAATTCAGCCTAATGGCAAGAAAATGCTAAATACACCCCCAAAATCAGACAATCAAGTGAGAAATTCTGGTGGAATCACAGCCAGGATAGGGAGCTTTTGCACTGCAATGTAGTTTTTTGTTATTAATGTATGTTCCTCCCAATTCTGGGGTTTTTATGGCTCTCTGCACACACAAATGCACACACACAGGGACGGGGAAAGTGCTCCAAACAAATCTGGGTGTTTGCATCCTGCCTTGCCCGAAAAGCAAAGCAGACTGTTCAAGCAGCAGCCGCTGAAAGCAAGCATTCAATTCTCCTCAGAGGCTCGTTTTCCTCTAAATGGGCCTCTCAGACTCGGTGACAACTCTTAGCTGCCTGAGAGGGAAAAAAAAAAAACTGGAATAGAGAAAAAAAAAAAAAAAAAAAAGAGGGAAAAAAAAAAAGAACCTATTTTCCAGTGCAAAGTAATCCCTGCTCCATTGCCATGGCACCAGACATCCGTCTCTTTCTTTCATTGACCAGACGAGGTCCTCCTCAGCCTCTAGCTCCTTTTTTTTTTAAAAAAAAATGGAATTTTTTTTTTGTTCATGCATGTGTCTGTGTGTGTGTCTGTGTGTGTGCTCCTGAATTTGTTTCCTTGGTAGGAAAAGGAGTCATTAAAGTATTAGTTGGGGTTGATTGATTCTTCGGGGAGAGGAGAGGGGTTTGTGGGGCTTTGTCATGATCTCAAAACAGAGGTGCAAGGTTGAAATAAGAAAAGGAAGATGCAGCTCGCCCCTTGGAAAGCCCAAGAGCCCCGTTTGCAGGCTGGGAGTTGAATCCCTTCCAAAAAAACTCGATGATTTCTTCAAGGTATTGTGAGCATCCGTGAAATAAAGGAGGAGGACAATGTAATCTCTTTTTGCTTTTAACTTCAGAGCAGTTTACATGATTGTGTCATGGCTCGGGAGCTGCCTACAGGCTGCAGCAAAATAGAAAAGGAGGAGAAAAACCAAACAAAAAGCAGTAACTGAGACACATTAAAATTTAAAAAAAAAAGATAAAAACAATAATAAAAAAATGTATATATTTAATACGCTCAACAACAAAGCAGTGCTGAAAATCATACAGAGGTTACCAAAACCACCTTAACTCTGCTCCTTTTTTTTTTTTCATGCCCTCCTATCCTCTCCTGCTTCCCAGGTTAAGGAAACCCAACCCAATTCCAGCTTTTTGGGGTGAACACGGTGCTACAAAATGCTGGTTGATGACTCAGCATCTGTTGCTTTCTTTTCTTATTTCGTTGGGTCGGTTCAAAAGACACCCCCGGCTCTGGGAAGCTGGAATTGCCTCCTGTGGGATGGGGGATGCTGCAGGTGCCTGGGGGATTTTTGGGGCAATGATTCAGCAGCATGGCAGGACGTGGCTCTTGGGTGGCTGGAAAACGTGTGCAGTACACGTGCAGCTCTGATTTCTCCTTCAGGGGACCAGAACCTGATGGGTTTTGTGGGGGAAACAAAGGAAATTTTCCCTCACGCAGAGGGAAACATCTTCAACGCGATTCCTGCGCTTTTTTACTAACAAACAACCCCAAATACACACCCCAGCAGCAGCCCTGAGAGGACAGATGGCTCTGAGCTGCCTGATGCCACGCTTCACCTTCAGATTTCCTACAAAAATGCGTTTCCAGCGGCGTTGGCAGGGCAGGAGCAGGGCACACCCTGGGCTGCGCACGCGCCCAGCGCTCCCAAGGCCCGATTGATCCCCCCTGGCTCCTGCAGTCGGATCAATTCTGCATTCAGAGCACAGCCACGGGGAATTTATTACTCCTCGGAAAGTTCCCAGCAGAAAGGGAGGTGGAGCTGGGCGGCAGAGCCCAGGGCTGTGAGCAGCAGGTTTTGAGTCCCCCCTTCCCACGCTGCTTCCCCTGAAGGTGTCAGGCACCTGATTTAAGGGCAGCAGGTCCAGCTCTGAGGGTGACACGAGTGCTCCTGGCATGGTGGCATTTCCCAGAGGCACCATTCGACCCAGATTTTGTGATTGAGGTTGCTGGGCACAGAAAGGGGAAGGGAGGAGGAGAAGCAGAGGGGTGAGGTGATTTCAAACACGCTCATGGCATCATCTCATCACCCTGAGTCCGTTTATCAGCCTGGAGTGATTCCTCCCAGCCAGGGCCAAGAGGACACTTGTGTTGGGCACAAGGGACAGAGTCACCTTGCAGTGCTCTGGGTGCTTTGGCGCTCACACCGCTCCAAACTCATCTCCCACTGCATTCAGGAAAAGGTGTCTGCCCCAGTTGGCACAAGTGCGAAAGCAGCTCCTGTCTGACACCTCCCTGAGCGCCAGGAGCACACACAGAGAGCCAGGAGAAACCTCCTGCCACCCCCACTTCAGGGTCAGCATTTCCACAGCCCTGACAAACAGAGGAGAACGCTCTATTCCAGAAGATTCTGGATCCAGGAAGATTCCCTGCCCCGTTTTATACTCGGCAGTGGGGCCAACATCCACATTCAATCCCCAGCACCAGGAACTGCAGTAAATTGAGCCCAGGAAGGACAAAAGGAGAGAAAAAACTCTTCAGCTCATGGTTCTCCCTGGAAAGGATGGGAAGCAGTAAGGGAATGCTGGTTCCTTAAGCTGGGAAGGGAGGGAATTATGAGATCTCCAACTGCTTTTAGTTCTCTCTTCCATCCAAGCCCAGTCTGTAATTTAACACCTTCCCTGGAATATTTTCCTGCCTCCTCTAAAACATCTGGGTAGAGGTTATGAACTCCAGTGTGGTTCCTGCTGCTAAAAGGAAGGGAATACCACGGAGCAAGATGGCAAATGTTGGACAATTAGTCAGGAACACATTTGTGCTTAATGACCTTTATGATCGGACTCGGTTTCTGGAAGACAGAGCTGGGACACGGATATAAATACAGCTTTGAAATTGCTTTGAAATGAAATCTCTGTTCCTACACCCAGAACAATTCTGCAATAATTCCAGCCCAGAGGTTCCAAACCTGATGTCCCATCTCTGTTCCTCACCCCACATTCCATCATAGATTTGCTCTTTGCAGCCAGAGCCATCCACAGCACCCAATGGGAATTTTTTTTCTTGCTTATTTTTCTACTCCTGCCTCGCACAGCCCCTCCTGAGGGTATCCTGGGCATGGCTCTAAAACTGCCTCCTTCCTACCAGAATTTTTATGCAGACAAATAAAATGTAAAGCGCTACCAAACCACGCGGGCAGCATTTCACATTTCACACCTTGACCTCTCCCAGGCACAAACCAATCCCTGCAGCTGCAGGAGACACTAAAAATAGTCAGGTGAAATATAGCTGGGATGAGCTTCACACGGAGCACATCTCACACCGGGCTGAATCCAAAACACAGCAAAATCACATCGTGCTCCTTCACTCCAAACAGCTCTTTCAACCAGCAACATGAAAATTATCAGATTTGCCCAAATCCCATTGTCTGTGCTCGTCTCCGCTTCCCTCCGGCTCTAATTCCGCACACAGCCAGAAGAGGGGGATCACATACAGCACTGACCAAAAGGTGACTTTAGCACCAGGAGCAGTTCTCCTTTAACAGATTTTTTTATTAATTTAAATTTGCCCTTTCCCCACTTCAATTCCCACTGGTGATGGGGGGAAATCCCCTCCTCTCCAAGAATCCCATGTGAACAAAGCTGCAGTCAGTGAGGCGAGGTGGTAACAGAGTAATTTATGGTGGTTTTAGGAGGAAAAATGTGGGTTTAAGTGAAATCACACTAAATTAAAAAGGAAAAAAATTAGTTCCTGAGAAAAAGTAATATTGGAACAAAAAGGAATAATAATGGAAAATAATTGGCCTCTGAGCAGCTCTTGTGGACCTGATTCAGGCTCCACAAGTTCCAATAAAGTGGCAAAATGCTGACAAACAGCCTGGCTGGGGGGGGCTGGTGCAAAAATCACATCCATTCTTCTTTTTCTTAATTTTGGAGAGAGAAACAACAGCGCAGCACACAGAGAGAACAGGGCAGAAACTTTCACAGTCCTTCCTCGAGTGGGGGAGAATCCGACCCCTGGACTGGCCTGGATTTCACCTACCCCACAAGGAGCAAAAGTCTCAAATTATCCTGCCAAAATCTTGGAATTCAAGGGAAAACCTTGAACTCGGTAGTCATTAGGAGACAATTAAGAATTGATCAGCTTTCTCTGCCCCAGGCTGCAGCCTCACAAGTCATCCTTCCCCCTCTGCTGCCCAGCACCTGCCCAGGCATCCCAGGACACCCTGCAGCTCCAAATCCCGGCTTTTCCAGCATCCTGCATCCCCCAATGCCCTAAAGGCCACGAAAGAGTGCAATTCCTGGTTTACAGGGATTTGTCTTTCTGGATTTGAGTGCTGAATTCAGCAGATTCTGGCACCAGAGAGAAGTGGATCAGGCACCCAAATCCTGTAGGCTGCCACACAAATCCTTGTCATTGTCCCTCAGTTTTTCCTTCTGGCAGGTTGATGCAATACATTACCACACAGCAAATTTTAAAAAATAAAAAAAAAATCCCCCCCAAAAAACCAATTTATTTAGATGTTGTGGGCTAGATTTACATCAAAACCGAGGAGGGATTGATGCTGCTTTAGCCAAGGTGGGACCCAGGTGTTGCCCAAAAAACCCTACCAAAAAAAAATTAAATCTCTTTTCCCTGGCTTACTTTCACAGAAGAAAGAAACCAGCTTCAGAAATAATCCAGCCAGACCCCTGGGGAGAAGGAGGAGGAATAAAAAAAAAAAAAAAAGAAAAAAAAGCCAAAGCAAAGCAGGCTCCTTCTGGTGTTCCCAGACCGGGGGAAGGAGGGGCAGAGTCTGGCGGGGAAGGGCCGGGATGGGGCACACCCGCTAACCCCGCACAATCGGATGAGCAATGTTTGGCAGGAACAAAAGCCATCTGCTGAGCCAAACAGGAATCGCCTGGGAGCAAGGACAAAGGCGGGCAGCATCCATCACCCGGCGGGCCGGGCTGCTCCGCGAGGTGCCAGGGTCAAAGGCAAGCCCCGATGGCTCGGCAGGATCGATAATGCTAAAGAACCCCGCGGCTGCAGGGCTGGTTAAAAGGGGAGCTGATGGAAACCCCCCCCGTGGGACCCCCGCGGGGTGCAGCACCCGTGGGTGCGACCGGGATGGGTCCGGACACTGAAAATTGGGAGGAGAGCGAGGAGAGCCCGGCTTTGGGGAGCACAGGTGGAGAGGATTATTATGTGTTTGATATTATTTGTTATTATTTGTTTAATAACAAACCCCACTTCCCAAAACGCCCCCTCAGCCAGCACAGCCTGCTCCAGCTCCTAAATGTGCATTTCTCTGTTTGCCCAAATTATCCATCAATAACCACGGGCAGTCCAGATGTTGGAAGAGCAAATGGCTGAGCCACGAGGAATTTGAGCCTAAAATTTGGAATGCTCCTCCTTGAAGTCCCTGAAATGCCTTGTTTATCCTTTTTTCAGGCCACCTCTCCCCTCAGTGCCTCGGTTTCCCTTTTGTGAGACAGAATTTCTGCACCTTGTGAGAGGAATACACCTGGAAAATAGGACAGTCCCTGACATTCCAGTAAATAGGCCAGGCAAGAGCCTACATTTCCATGGGAAGAATTGGTTTAACCCAATTATTAATACACCATTTACTCAGAATTAGCTATAACTGAAAAGCAGCAAACTCCTAATAAGAGATATTTCAACAGGTCCTTCTTTTTCTGCAGGACAGACTGGGCCTGGGGATGGTTTTACAAATCATCTTTACTCAAAATGGCTCAGGTATTTCAGGCTCTCATTCCAAATTGGCAGGTGATAGCATTATCTTTTGGGATGATATTTGGGATTAGAATAAATCTCTCTCCTTGTTTCAGAGTCAAAGTCAGGTTATGGCCCTCAGCTCCTCCCTTTGTAACTTGTGTGACCACCTGTACTTCAGCACATCATGGAGGAAAAAAAAAACAAACCAACAATTCTTTTTTTCCACAAAAGCTGTGGAAAGATCCCCTGCCCCTTGGAAACATTCTAAAATCCATTCTGTTTCATACTTTAGGATTTTTTCAATTAGATTTTCCTCCTAAAAACCACTGTACAGAATGTATATTTTAAAGTTTCATTTTCTACTTTTTAACTCCACATCTTTCATTCCTAAAGACTCCTATGTGCATCTTTCTGTGCATGTTCAAATGTTCAGTCCACCTTGACAATTCCTGGAATTATAACGTGGATTTTTCTGTCAGATGGCACAGCACTATAGGGAAAACAACAATTTCAAATCCATCAATGAATTCCAACCAATTCAGCCCAAGAAATCCAGGAAAGGGAGGCAATGCAGAGGGAGGCACTACTCAGCAATCCCCATCTCAGGAATTAAATGAATAAAAGCAATCTGAAGCAAAGAGGAACAAAATAGCAGAGCACACATTTCCACTTCCCCCGGCATCTCCCTCTCTCAATCATCTAAATGGTTCATTTAACCTGTTCCTAAGTGCCCCTGTGGAAAAAAAAAATGCAGATTTTCATCCAAGTAAAAATGACTCATCACTTAAACAGGAGGATCTTCACCCAAGTCAGCAAAGAAGTGAAAAGTGAAATTAGGGACGTAGATAAGCCACAAAGCCACGAGCAAAGCTGAGCCTACATCAAAGAGCAGCAAAGAAAACCCAGCTTAAAAATGGTTATGAGTGCCAGAAAGTCGTGTCTTGGCCTGAAAGATTCTGCACTTCAACAGCAAAGCATCACCAAGGCCAGATTTCTGCGACCTGCAGCAAAATCCCTCCTGTGGGAGCCGTGGATAAGGAAGGGAATGTTGGGATTTCCCCTGTTTGATTTCCTGTTTCCCCATCCCGGACTGGTTTGGCTTGGAAGGACCTTACAGCTCAGGGGACACTTCCCACTGGCCCAGGTGGCTCCAAGCTGGCCCTGGACATTTCCAGGGATGGGAAAAGCACCCTGGAAAGCCTTGGCCATCCACCCACATTTCTCTGCCCTACAAGCAGCTGAAATCCAGACCCTTTTGGCTAGAGAAAGGCAGATGAAAGCTGCTCTCCACTCCAGACATAATAAAGCACAAAACACCGCGCAGAGGCTTTTAGAGAGCCGGGAGGAGAGAAGGAATTAGGAAATCCAACACCAGAGAGGCCCCAGCAGCACTCAGAGCTGGGTGAAGCCTTTCAGGCCGAGCAGGCCCGAGCACAGATATTATCGTTATTATTTATTATATAACACCTGGGATTGCTGCGTTTTCACTTCACCCACAGCCACCTCCTGGAGCACTTACAGTGCCCCTGTCCCCGTGCTGGTTTCCCAGCTTTCTTCTATCCAGGTAAATACAGAGGCCCATCTCAGAGGCACTGAGTACCCATTACACCCCGCTGCTTCTCCCTCGCACTTATCCTATTATGCCATTACAGCTGCTGTAGGGTCGGCTGTTTTCTATTTTGTGACATAATATTGTGGGCCCAAGTCTCCCCCCTCCCTGTCCCCAGAGCACGAGGAGTGCTGGGAAAGAGCCACCAATGTGGCACCAACAGGAGCCAGGAGCTGCTCGTTCCCACAGGTGCCTCCCATTTATCCAGAAATTACCGCTGGGGAAATGTGAAAAGGCAGCACCTACCCAAAATAACAGCCAGCAGCAAATAAAGGCACTTCAGATGTGCAAATAGACACAACTTGGAGGCCTAGCAGGATGGGTGACCCCTCTCTCTGCCTTCTAAGCAGAGGGAAATATCATTTCAGGGCTTGTTTTCTCAATTATTTCTGCTTCCTGCAGCTGAAGGTACCTGAGCCCTGAGCAGCAAAGTGGGAAGTGAATGGTGCCAGGGATAGAGGGATCTTTCCCTTCCCCTGGGCTCTTTGTGCAGGGGAATTTTGGTGACTTTTTGTCCTTAAAATCCCCACTGATATTTTTGTGGCTGGAGAAAAGTCAAAGTGGCCTCACAAATGTTCTGCTGTGGTCACTGGGTACAGCAGGAACTTCTTGTGCCCCTTTGAGCCACTGACCTTGAGAGTTTGGAGCCCTTTGGGCACCTGAGGCTGGGATAAATTCCAGTTTACAGCCAGCCCAGGAGACTGTGGATGGAGAAGAGCTCATCAGGAGGAGCTCCCAACCAAATTAAAACAGGAGAACAGGGCAGAAGGACTGACAGACACCCAGGAGCTGGGACAGGGAAGGCTCCATCCTTTCACCTCTGCCTGAACAAAACATACCACAGGGAATGGAGGTGACCTGCAAAATGATCACACAGTCCCTGTGATCCATCCCATAACTATCCAAGGCTTTTTATTTCTATTCCTACACATGTAGAAGGCAGCAAGCACAACCAGGGGGTGATTTACCCAACCAGGGGGTGATTTACTCAACCAGGGGTTGATTCACTAAGCTCAGCATCAACAAAGAGTAAAAAACTTTGAAAGCTATGGGAATTAATTGCCTCCAATTAATACCATCTTCTGAGCTGAAGCTTTGTGTTATTTTTATGGACAGGCTTCTAAATCTCTTTTTTTAATTGCTGTTTTTAGGAATTCACCTGTGGCCACGGAGGAGCAACACTTCAGTGCCACCACATCCCGATCCCAACAAGTGCAGAGCTCCAGGACCAGTGCTCAGACCATGGCCAAGGAAAAACAAGCACATTTATACCCCATTTTAATCCATAAAATAACTGCAATACAGCTTAATTATCAATTAGTTAGGGCTAATTGTCATTTTTTAAATAAGAATATAAATTATATCCTAACTAATATGTTGTATCCATATCTGCATCTCTGTTCTGGTTATAGCTGAGCTGCTTATCAGAGCAAAGGAAGAGATATTCAAGTTGATGAAGAGCAAATTCTGCTTTTTCAGTTCCGTCTCCAACTTTAAAACCAGGCTGCACTAATCTATAAATAAATCAACAAGGCTAATTCTTAATTCTGAAGAATAGGGATGATCCAGAGTCAAGGGGAACCAGAAAAGCATTAGAAGAAATTGCAAAGGGGAAGGAAGGATATTTGTGGTACTCAGGGGTTTCTGCTCAAACCAGCCCCATCCCTGAGCTCACTGCACTCAGCAAACTCAATAAATAATAAGAAAGTCCTTCATCATTTCAGTGAAGTGAATTACCCCCGTCTGTTGGGGCCACACTGACTCAGGGTGGTGCCTTGAGAGGCTGGCCTAGAGCAGAGGCTGGGCAGAGTCACAGAATAAAGCAGGGATTTATTAAAAGCATTTCCTCCATGGATCCACCTTGGGCAGCACAAGAGCCCAGCCAGGGCTGCACCCAAGAGGAACCAAAATGGGCACAAAATGGACACCGGGCACGGCTCTGGCACTTTGATCAGTTCTGCTCCATTTGCATCTTGGAGTTCATTGTCCAGTTCCAGCTTTAGCCCATCCAGTCCCATCCTTCTTGTTTTTCTCTCCTCAGCCCACGTTGTTTGTGCTCTTGGGCCTGAGGTTTGGATCATTTGTCCTTGGTCCCCAGCTGGAGCAGGAATTGTTTTGTCTCCCTGCTCTGTGCACAGAGCTCACCATGCCCTGATATGGAGCCCAGACCCACACACTAAAGCAGCACAGAACCTGAAAAACAGAAAAGCTCAAACCTGAGGCATGAAGGGGATGGGCTGAGGGATTCCTAGAGCTCCTTCTGTGAGTGCTCCTCCAGACCAAACCAGAATGTGACTCAACTCTCCAGGAAAACTCAATAGGAAATGAAAGCTGTTGACCTGAGAGTGCCTTTCCTGGCACAGCTCAGGCTGGGAGCACCAGCCATGCACAGCACCAGATCACTCTGCTGAGAGCAATCACCCAGAGTTTGGGGAGTTTTAAAATACTGAGGTTGCCACAGGGAGCTCACTTTGTACATTTAGGGGCTGAGTTCTGTCAGCAGCTTCTTGTTTAGAGGAATGAAAACCTCACTGTCAATAAGTCAAGGTAGGATAATCCTCATGTTGGGAAGAGTTTGACCCAAAAACCCATTGGAGCTCCCTGAAAAACTCCCACCAGTTTGTTGGCTGTGAAATCAGCTTCCAGTCCAGGATCCAGCCCAGCATTCCTATCATGAATTTTCCCCACAAACTATTTAATTCTATTTAAACATCCCAGCTTAAATTGTACCTGACAGAGATCCTGACACAAATTTCCTCATCTGTGTTTCTGGTTTGCACGTGCTGCCAGTGTCTGTCAGTCTTTTCCTAAAGCCAGAATCACTTCCCAGGATTTGGACTTCACTGAAATCCATGTAGAAATCACCAAGAACAGATTCACAAGTCACAGCAATTCCATAATTTTCCATGAAATCATATATTCCTTTGCAACCACTGTAATATCCCTGTTCTAGAGCCTGTGGGGAAGCATCCCACTGAACTGAACTGATGTTACAATGGCAGATAAGCCAGTGAGAGATGAGAATTTGGGTTATTGTTTCTATTCCTCTTGTAAAAAACCCAGTGAGCATCATAATCAATGCCTGTCTTTAGGGTGGATTAGTTCATTAAGATGTCTGAAGTCAACTCCTCTTAAAATCAGCCTGCAATGTCACAGAAATGAAATTATTTTAGCAGTTCATAAGGTTTCAGTCTCCCACTGTGCAGCCTGGGGCATTTTGGGTTGTTGGTTCATCACAGCTGCTTTGTCCACCTGTCCCAGGCCTGGTTACAGGACCTCCAGAGTTAAACCAACAGTTCCTTCCAGCCTGAGCTGCAGGTTCCAAGTCTAAGAGCCAAGACAGAGCCAGTTCCTTTGAGATTTGGGCACTCCAGTGATGCATGGAATCATTAAGGTTGGAAAAACCCCCAAGATCATCAAGTCCAACCTGTGTCCATCCCCCCCAGAGCTCTGAGTGCCACCTCCAGTCCTTCCCTGGACACCTCCAGGGCTGGGCACTCCAACCCTCCCTGGGCAGCCCCTGCCAATGTCTAACAACCCTTTCCATGGGGAAATTCCTGCTGGTTCCACCCTGCCCCTCCCCAGCCCAGCCTGGGGCTGTTCCCTCTCCTCCTGTCCCTGTTCCTGGGAGCAGAGCTCGACTCCCCCGGCTGTCCCCTCCTGGCAGGATGGGGAAATTCCTGCTGGTTCCACCCTGCCCCTCCCCAGCCCAGCCTGAGGCCGTTCCCTCTCCTCCTGTCCCTGTTCCTGGGGGCAGAGCCCTCCCCTGGCTGTCCCCTCCTGGCAGGAGCTGTGCAGAGCCACAAGGGCCCCCTGAGCCTCCTTTTCTCCAGGCTGAGCCCCTTCCCAGCTCCCTCAGCCCCTCCAGACCCTTCCCAGCTCCGTTCCCTGCCCTGGACACGCTCCAGCCCCTCCAGGTCCTGTTTGCAGCGAGGCCCAGGCTGGACACAGCACCCAAGGTGTGATCTCACAGAGGGACAGTGCCCTCCCTGCTCAGAGAGAGAGCTAATTAACCTGCCACAATTAACCTCTGCATCCACACCAGCCCTGCTCTGAGCATCCCAACCAACCCATTTCCAGTTTGTTCTCCCCAGCCGGTGGGGCTGAGCTCAGGGCCAGACCCAGCTCAGTGGCAGCAAATGTTGGCCCTGGGAAGGCTGGAGGAGAGACAGGCCACAAACTCCTGGTTTTGTGCAGGAAAGGGCAGGACAGAGCTCAGCAGCAGAGCCAGGAAAAGGGGACACACATCAGGCACATCCCAGGGGCTCCCACAAGCAGCTGAACTCACACGGAGCCTCCGTGACCTCAGCTGGACCTGCACAGCAGCACAGACACGAGTGGCAGAAGGATTGGTGAGATTGTGGCTAAATCAGAGAGCAAATAGCTATTTCTATGGATAGATATGTATTGATTAAATAGATAAATAGATGTATTTGACAGATGTATCTATACCATTAAAATATATCATATCATGTGTAGTGAATACAGATTTTTTACAGATCAGCACAGCCAGCCCCATGTGATCTGTATATGGAGGGAAAGCTCAGCCTGAGATTCTGTTTTAAATTAAAAGCAGCCCTGCTGCAATTAATCACAGCCTGGCTGATGAAGCACACACTGAAAGGACAACAAGAATTCTGGGAAGCTCAGCCTGTCATCTGCAGCCACAACAAGTTGGGTTTAAACCTCAGGACAGCGAGGGTTTGTCACCCAGCCCTGGTCTGAGCTGCTCTGAACACTGTCCCCAGACCAGATGGCCCCGAAGATCCCAAAATATCATTTACAAAAATCTCGATTTGTCTATCACCAAATTAAATAACACCCATCCAACCCTGGCTTTGAACACTAAACTCTCACTACTTTTATTTACCAAGATTTTATTAATTACTGAATTCAATGATAAACTGGATTATTTACTTCCTTCCCTCTAATTCCTTCCATTCTCTGTCTCCTCATTCCATTTTCCCCTTTACACCCACTGCACCTACAAAAGTTGAGTCACCCCTGGCAAGTTTATAAAGCTCTGGGATCATCTTAAATCACGTGAGATGATACAAAAGTATTTGTGCTTCTTCCAGCAATTTTGAAAACTTCAGCAAAACTGAACTCTTTCTCCATTTCTTTGCAAGGAGATATTAAAAAACCTCTCTCAGGATTTAACTCACTGAGCTATTACAGTTTTCAATAGAAAAATGTCTTAGTGAAAAACTCCTCATCAGCTTTTGCTTTAAATTAAGGGCTTAGATTTTATCTGAGGCTGAATCCACTGCTAAACACTGGCAAATCTTTTTTCCTTGCTCACAGCTTCTACAGGTGTAAAATAAAAATTAAAATAAAAAATAATAAAAAGGTTATTAATATATTCTAGGGGAATCTTAGAATATAAGAAGAATAGGGATAAAATATTTATATTTAGAATATAAATATATTCTAAATATATTCTAATATATTCTTACAATGAAGAAATGTTCCATGATCCAGACCTGTTTTCTAAAGCTCCTAAAGCCTCAGAGGGCTGATATTTGCACACTGGAATTCTCCCAGGAAGCCAAATCTGAGCATTTTGCACCAAGAAGCAGAGGCTGAAGAGCCAAGACAGAGTTCCCTGATGTCTACAAGTCACAAATGAAAAAAAAAGACAACCTGCCAGATGTAATCTCATTTTGGG